>JBBPCZ010013092.1:0-14948 GCA_037974445.1 Brycinus macrolepidotus
ACACACACACACACACACACACACACACACACACACACACACACACACACACACACACACACATACACACACACACATACACACACACACTTCGTCTCTCTCTTCTCTCTTGTTCACAAGTTCACATTATTTTCGGAGGTGAGTCAGCTGGTGCTTAATGACCAGCTGAAGTGCTAACATTCAGTAGAAGTTATTAAATGAAAGACACTGCATAGTGTGTGCGTGTGTGCGTGTGTGCGCGTGTGCGTGTGCATTTGTGTATGTCCACCGATCGGCCGCAACATTAAAACCAATGACAACTGAACTTCAGCTTGGCCTGGTGTGGAATTTCCCAGATCTTAGTTTGACCGAGCATCTGGGATGTGCTGGACCGACTAGTCTGATCCATGGAAGCCCCACCTTGCAACTTAGAGGACTTAAAGGATCGTCTGCTAACGTCTTGGTATAGAAACCACTCCACACCTTCAGAGGTCTCGTTTCGTCCATGCCTGGATGGGTCCAAGTTGTTTTGGCTGCACAAGGGAAACCTACACAGTATGATGTGCATAATTCTGGGAGGTTTTGCCCAATGTTGCAATACATGTACTACTTAAGACTTTGTGACTTTCTGCTGTTTATTTGAGTTTGAGAAATGAAAATGCAGTTAATATTATCTATCAAAAGTTTTTTCCTTACAATCAATATAGACGCAGTTTTTTCATCTTGATCGAGCCCTAACTGGTTCTAAACGTATGTATTTGAATCACCCGTTCAGATACGTTTTTAGACCCTTAGTTGTAATCAGTGACCACCTCCCTTCTGTCACACACATGGCATGTTTGCCAGGTCTTCATTTTGACAGCGTGTCTCCTGCCTTCTGCCTAATGTGTTTGGATATGCTTGTGTGGGTACACATATCCAAGGTTTAAGTCGGCCTGCTGTTTGTCTTAGTCATGCTTTATATTTAGCGCCGCTGAGCATGAACCCAGACACAGTGATCTGACACAGGAGTCTCATTACCACACGTTTAGTGAGTAGGAGAGTGAGGCAGATCACCTATTAACACACTACTCAGTTACTCATCTCTTTAAGTGTGCTGGGGCCTGTTCCCCTTTGCATATGTCAAAATGAGACGGCCACTTTGTGCCTGTGCTAAGTCTCAGGAGTGTGTGTATGTGTGAATGGCTGTTGCGGTGACATGCAGTGTGTGAGACGCTCGAGAATGGTGATGAAGTGCCACACAAGCCTCTGAAACAGCCTGTGAGGAGTTTGTGAGATTACTAAGTGTGGCAGTTGACTGCAGCTTGTTTTATTTCCTTTTTTTTTGGCTTCTAAAGGGGAAATAAACTGTACAAATATGTCTTGTGGCTTATGTTCCAGATAAGCTTAAGTCCCTTCAGTAGTGAAAGTTAGATGTCTCCAACACCTGAGAAGGTCTGTGGGTTTACAAGATGTATGATCGCTTTCATAAGAAAATCTTGTAACTAAGAGTGGACATACCAGGTAAATTTCTTTTTAAGGTGCGGGTTTTGTCACAACCTTAACAACACAACATGCAAACAGTATAAAACATGCTAAGCTTAACCTGTTTGGCTGAATAACTGAGTCAGAATGGGAACATGCATTAAGTACAATTTGTATATATACATATCTGTCTATCTATCTATCTACACACACACAAACACACACACACACACACATAAATGTGTGTTTGTGTGTGTGTGTGTATATTTGTATAAATGCATTTTCCTAACATCACAAAAGCAACTTAACAATATTTACATGACATCAAACTTACATGTTTACTTTACATGTCAAAACAGTGAAGAAAATTTGATTTCTCATAACAGACTTGAAAGTCTGTGACAATCAAGGCCTTGAAAATAGGCATAACGTGCTTAAATGAATGTATTTTGAAGTTCTTTTGATATATTTTTAAAGTTAGCATTAACAAAAAACCTAACTTTAAGTGAACAGTGTAGTAACAGAAATCAGCCTTGAAAAAACTGGGCAGGGAAAGTTCTTGAAAAGTACTTGGATCTGATGTTTGAGGTGTAGGAATCCTAATAATATGGGCCTGTTCATGTACCCTACAATGTTTAATGTTTTTGTTATGTTTCCACTTCCAAGGTTTCATTACTACAGTAATCATTTGTTGTTTGAAACTATTTAAAATGTTCTATATCTTTAACAAAAAGTCAGTTTGGAAAAATGTAGAGTGACCCAGTTTTAAAAATAGTCAGTTAGCTGTTATGAAATTCCCCTGACAGTTCAGTGTTCCTGGATGTTTAGACAGCGTTGCAGTTTTGGAACTGCCAGCCTCGTGTGTGGACACACGCTTTACGGTACTTCTGTGGCATGTCAGCTGGAAAATGGCCGTTGCCGGGCCAGGGAAGGAGGCAGTGACAGTTAGGGTGTCGTCGTTTTCATCAGTGGGTAGTTGGTGCTTTATTCATGGTGACAAGCTAATCAGCAGAAATAGACTGTGCTGTCCCTCGACAGGACCCTGCGCCTTGGGAGGAGAGATAGGCAAAATGAAACCCCGCCTGCGCCGCAAATGACACTCAAGTGCTCAAGTGCAACTCAACTTTTAAGAGTCCGGCTGTGGTGGCTGCACGGTTTCAGTTCCTCAAAGGGATCCCCTGGTTCTTCCTTGGTGTTATCTCATTATCACACGTGATGGGTTGTCTATAGCATTCAAAAGGAACTGCTTTCAGTTTTTAGGGTTCCACACTTCTTCTTGGCCTGTTGGGTGATTCTGCAGATTTTCAAAAAAAGGTGTTCATAATGAAATCATTAAGATGTCAACAGTCATTCGGAATGGACTGATGTGCAGTTCCGTTCTAGAAAAACTTACCAAGTCAGAATTGTTCAGTGTTGGAACCTTCTTAAACTGAAGCCCCAAAAACTCCTTGGCAGAAAAATGTTAAATAAATGTGTGTAAGGAATATGCTGTCTGATGCCTGAGAAGCAGTCTCTAAAGAAAACTTGCCACTATTTCACTATAACATTATATCATTTCATATATGTGTAAGTTCCCTGGTCATTTTTTCTAATAAATTAAGTGGTTATATTTGCGTTGTAGACATTATGCAGCCTGGTTCCTATTACCACTACTGTAAAGAAATCATCTGTAAGATCCTCTACAATGAACCATTTCAAACCACTCTGAATGGCCTTTAAGGCCCCATATGCGGACCCATAGTTAATTTACTGCAGTTACTGAATAATATGCCTAGTTTAAGGTCTTAATAATCAGAAATTGTGCATTTAGACACCACTTGTGTTGATATACAGTGCATGGTGCCTGCGATAAGGACTGAAATGTTGGCTCCAAACCAGTGATCTCTCACGCAGTTCATCTCGGCTCCAGTGGGTGCCGTTAAGCACAATCAGCTAACCTCAAGTCATATCAAAAACAATAACTACCTCTGTACCAGACTAATTGGAGTGTGCTTAGGGAGCGCTCACTACCCACACAGGTCCAGAGCTGTACAGTTTTCTATCCTTTATTATTTACCCTCTTGCGCACATGTAGAAAATGTATGTGTGCATACAAGAGCATCAAGAAGGTCATTTGTTTACATTTCTGTTAACTTAACGGATTTGTTCAGAAGCAGACAAAGGCTTGAGAGTTTCTCTAGGGGGTTTAAAGATTTTTTTCTTTACTTCAGTAGAAGAGTATGTGTGTGTGGGTGTGTGTGTGTGTGTGTGTTGGGAGGCTTGGTAGAGTGGGGTTGGGGAGGGTGGCGTCATGCGATGTTTTCAAAAATAGGTGGTTCAAGTGCTCAGCATGATCAGAGCAGGGGTCGGGGTAATAGCAGTATGACAGTAAGGGCGGATAAACATCGTGGTATCTCTTAATATTGCGAAATGTTGTGATGTAGTTGGTTTTGCAGCCCTAGTGAAAAGAAGAGAGGGCCATCCTAGCCACTCTGAGAGACCAAAGTCAGTTGGACTGTCTTGGACTCATGGATGTGGCATCACAGAGGATCGAACTTACACTCTCCATAAGATATGAAATGAAGCGTCTGGCGGGTTGAGTGTATTCAAGACATAGCGTGTGTGTACATGTGAGGTATAAAACGTGTCCTGATGCAGTGATGTAGAAATAGCTGACTGCTGCCATGTGAACTGGGAGAACAGCATGCCGTCAACAAGCCTACAATGTCCCTCTTTGTGTTAAATGAGGAGAGTCCCAATTTCTATTTGGAGCTAATGCGGAGTGCAGAGCTAATAGGTGTTGCTGTCAGGCCCGAGTGGCTGAGAGCGGGTTCATCACTGTTCTCCCACTCTCCAGCCAGCCTGGGGTTCTCGCTGACCAACAGTGACAACATCTAGAAAACAGTCCTGTGAATCACTGGACGCAACTTCAGAAGTTCTTTACCAGTCAAAGAATGATAGACATTAACAGCCAGGGTTGTGCAGTGCTGCAACACAACGTGCTTGAAGAAGTTAATCCAGTGTGAATACAAAAAAAGGTCACGATTGTTCTCACTGCTTGCTGTGCACAGTATTAAACAATGTTTCCTCCACTGTGTTTATGGTAGTTGTAGCCCGTTTGTAAGTGTTTATTTGGGGCTGTAATGTTATAGGTAAACCCAGCAACAATTTGGAATTTTACCATTTGACTGCTGGAAAAAAATTACTCTGCACAAACATTTAGATTCAGGGGCTGAAGCACGCCCTGTTGTGTCTTTAGCCTCTATCCCTTTTTAGAATCATATATAAAATAACACTGAGCTTTACCTTTACTGTTTACTATCTTTCACAGAAAAACATTCCCAAAATCCTGCTGGTGCGTGTTCATACATGGATTTCCTATCTTTCGGGGGTTGTGCAAAGATTGCTTGGGTCTTAATAGTGCCCCCATGTGGGCAGTCCGAATGGCTGTTGACTAAATTACAAAACCAAAAAAAACTTTTTTAAGCAACTTCTGTCTTCTTTCCGTTAAAATGGTAAATGGTACAATCAATTGGGGTTAACACATTTTAGAAATGGTACAGTGTAGTTCTGCCTTTGAGCGCTGCGGTATTTTAATTTGTGCAGCAACGCTGTGCAGTGACCTCCCTAGCATCAGAGCTACCTGGTCAAAGAACTGACATACAGCCGTGTAAAACAAGATCTTGCTCAGTCAGCCACTTAATTTTGAGCAGAGTTCTGTTGTGTAGCGGTAAGTAGAAAGTGCTTTGTCTTGAATGCAGGAATGCCGTGCGTATATATCGCACATATTCAGTTGCACAGGAGTGACCAAACCACATAGCAAGGACAACAACGTTCAAATGAGGTCAGCCTTCAGTCTGAAAGCATTAAAGCTGAGATGAAGTGATGATCAAGGGCCACGACTACAGATGTCAACATGTTTTTGGCTTTCTCCATCCAAACTACAGCGTGAAAATCCAGCCCTGGGCAGTATTTACAAAAAGATGCACTTTTTGTGCTTTAAAAAACACAATTTCACTGTGGACGAAAGGTCAAAGCAGAGAAAATACTTTTCATCAGCGTGGACTGTCTTTCTCAGATTAAATGAATCTTACATGTGACCTTCAGTCACATAACAAGCACAGAAGAAAACTGCTGTTGTTAGTTGCTGTTTGTTGTTGTTAGTTGTTGTAGGTGTTTCTGTAGTTTCTTATTCTGATTTCTCACTTAGAAATCAGTCATATCAGTGACTTCAGACCAATCAAATCAAAGTAGGATAGTCCCAGATCCCCCGACCTCATGCATGCAAAACAGAAGTCAACACTGTCCGATCGGCGAATGCTTATTGAACAGCTTTGTCTTTGATGTAGCTCTAAAGTCTATTTAGCTAACTGAGGGATCCTTGCTGTGTGAAATACCCCCTCCTAATCTCTGGACTTTGATCCGTCCTCCATGTCTTTCCATCGTCCTCTTAATGTTTTTTTTCTCTCATTCGCATCTCTGAGGTGATGGGCTCTTTTTTTTTTTTAATCTCTCCCTTTAGTAAGAAATGTGCTACAGGGAAGCGCCGTGTCACTAAAGAAGCCTGATTTACGAGTTTCGTGCCTACACTAACCATCCGAGATAAGAGCTTTCCAGTCATTTCAGCCCTTGACCCCAAGTGACCCTAATGCAGTCGCCCCCGCACACTCCCACGCGGCCCCGCTCCTTTGCTTCTCTCTCTTCTGAGCCACTGTCATCCTCGTGCGATCGAGCCTTTTTTAAAAGCAGATTAGAGTTTTAGCATAATTAATTGACAATGAGTCTAATTGCCGCTAATGAAGGCTAGAATGGGGAACAGCTGCAGTAGGTGTGATTGCTGTGCTTGAAGGAAGAGGAGTAGTGCGCTCTCTTCTACACAGGTCTGGTCTGGTGATATTTTTGGATCCTCCCACAGAACAATAGGTGCTTGGAGATGAAATATTACAAAGCTCTTTTGAAGTTCACTTACACTTCAAATTTAGCTGTAGGCCAGGAACAAATCTGAACTGTCTCAAATGTTACATTTGACATTGTGCAGCACTCTGGCCCAGTGCTTGAAACAGTCTTATGCAAAAAGTTGAGTACTCCTGGTCAAATGACATGGTTTGTTGATTTTCTAAGTGAAAATAAATACACATTCTCCACAGAAGACACACTCCTGCATGTTTTAATGCATATTTACAAACAGAAGTAAATATCAAAAGTGCAAAGGTTAGGGCACATTTTATATTTTATTTTTTCCCAAAATGTTTGCTTGGTAAATAATACACTAAAATTGGCAGGAAAAAAAAGGTGTTTTCTATAGAGAATGCATTAACTTATTTTGACCTAAAATTTATAAACCATGTAATTTTACCAGGGGTGTTCAAATTTCACCCCTTTACTTTTTTTTACTACTATTTTAAAGAAAATGTTCCATGATTTCAGTCTAAAACTGATATATTTTTTTTCCTTACAGGAGGCACTGTCTGGTCCATTTGCCCACCAGAGTGTCAGGAGAGGACACGGCCTGAGGTCCTCCGACAGGGCAGCACTCTTTAGCCAGCCTCGAGCTTCTCTGCCTTCCCAGGTCAGTGTGTTCTACTTTCTGTAGTGGGAGCAAAACAGAATGTGACCTATGCCAACTATATTAAGCTATTTTTGCGGTCCTAACAGCCTGTTTAACCTGTTTGTTGAACTGTCGCATTGCATATATACATACACGCACATTTATTAGGTACATCTCAGTTGTACCTACACTCTTTGGCCCTTTATTAGAAACTGCTTCTGTATAGATGCACTCCATAGGTTTACATTAATGCTGCTGCAGTCACTTTATTTGGCTGAAAATTGTGGTGGCAGTTTAGTGTGCGCAGTTCACTCTGAGAGCCTCCATGGTAGGTGTCTTATAAGCTAACAACTATATATTGTTGGTCTTGCATTTTCCCTCTGATTTAACTGCATGCCATGCTAGATCAGTGGTTTTTAGTTCTAATGTATTTGTGTATTTTCCTTACTCTAATTCACCTTGTTCAGTTTGTCAGACAATTATTGCATACTTTCTGACTTTACTTAGGGGAGGTAGAAGAGAAAACACATCAAAACAACACTACTATTAGCTAGATCACAGTGTTGGATCAGGGCTGTACGTAAACAGGACAGTAGATTGTCAGAAGGGTTGAGTGTGCCTACTATACATACCGGCACTGAGTTATTAATATCTCACGAGCGTACAGCAAGCAGTTTGACCCTCCAGGCATACAAAATTTGTCCTGTTGGAAGACTGTTCTTGGAAGTGAGAAGTGCTGGAATCCGTTGGCGTTTCTATACAGCATAAGCAGTAGCATTATGCCTGATGGTGTCAGTGCAGCAGAATGTATGTGGGAGGACTGTTACACTGCTGTTCACTAATGACATTTAAAGGCAGCATTTTACACACAATTACATTGTGAAATTGAAAAACCCAGGTACTGGTGTCACAATGCAAACCTGTTTACTGGAGCACCCCCAAGTCAACGTTTTAGATTCAGTGAGTGAATGTGTGTTTGAGATGTTAGTGAGTCCTCTTCATATCTCAGGCAAGGACGTGTTTCCACATGACGGCATGAGCTGAAACAATTCTTCAACAATAAAACGCTAGCTTATTGTTGATCGAAATGTTTGTCCCTTACAAAAAAGCACTAAAGCTCACCATTAGGATTGTACAGCATCATGGTGTTTACGGTATACTACAGTATTTGTGAATACTAAGGGTATGATTTTCGATACTTTCATAAGGTTCTTTGCATATGATGTCTCAACCTGGTGCACTTTCCAGAAGGGGGGCAGGCATCTTAAGGCAGGTTTTGACACAAGTTGGCAACGACCACCAACACTGCAGCAATACTTATGATTTGCACTGTTTATGACCGTTCCAACTGATCCAACTGGAAAAAATGAGTAGTTTTCATTCCTGAAAATAGTACACAAAAAGGGGAAAACCTTAAAAACTCACAAACGACGGCAGAGCTAAATCAAATTCCTCCATCTTAAGCGGAAGCTGATAATGCCGTGTATACAGTGGCCACTCTGTAAAATACAGTGACCACTCTGTAAAAATGTAAGGCTATAGTAATTTTAATGCTAAAGTCATTTAAAGGCTGAAATAAGGCTAAAGTCATTTTAAGGCTACCCTCATTTTGCTACCTACATAGCTAGCTGAAACTTGACCAGGAGGTGGTCAGTTAGCTAAATTAGCTGCAAAACAAACATGACAGGTTGATATCTCAAACGTAGCTATCTGTTTTTCCTACGATATCACCACCCTGGTCTGTATTTTTGGTAGTGTTTTTGTCTGTTTTATGCAGGAGATAGCTAGCTAGATAACTAGGAAATTTGTTTTAGCAATGCTAGCTAGTAGCCTTGCGTCAGTGGAGTGTCCGTGTACTTGTTGAAACTGAAACAACCGTATATAAAGACAATAATTCTCAAGCACATGTACTCACTCAGTCAAAAGCAAGACAGCAGTTCAGTACTATTTTGGTTCTGAGGTTGTGGACCCAGCCTCACACAAAATAGTTGTAAGCTTATAGATTCTAGTCGTGTAGTAGAAGGGCAAAGTCATTTTTGTACTGTTTTGTACTGTTTTCATTAAAAAATTAAAATAGGTGTAAAAATTTGAAACAAAAATACCACCAAATACTACAGTGAAGTGTCAGCAAGGTATGAAAAAGATACGACCCACTGGAATATTCCATAAGTCATGGTGACTCTGTTCAGAAGTATTTAAGATTGTTTTCAAAGAACAAATGAACTTAATAACAAATGAACACTGAGTAGCTTGTCTTGTCACAGTGTGAAATATATAAATGACGAAAATGGCTCTGAATAAAATCTTACCTAAACTAAGACATGAGGGTTTTGTTCCCTCAGTGAGAATATTCATTGTTATTTTACCAGTTATAGCTATTATTCTCTTACAGTAGCTCAAAATTATGGACATGCTTTTTTTCGAGCAGTACTTTAGTTAATCATAACATTGCAAGATATTTTTAATTTGATTTTTTTGCAATATATTTTTTCCCTGAAATTTAGAGTCAGTTACAACAGTAGCAAGATGTTAATAAAGTTGGTACTCTGCAGAAAAAACAGTAACTTTAAAACATCAATTCTGAGATTGATGTACTTTAGAGCTGTAATATCTTTTTATGTGCTACCTGTAGGATTTACATCAGCTTAATAGTAAATCAAAAATGCATTTTGATATTATGTAAATGCATTATGTTCTCCTAAATTAAAAAAAAAAGACCACATCCAGACCTGTGATCAGCAGTTGGTGTCATGATGTCAGTGTTTTTAAAAAATTCTCCACCCTGGAGAATGTTTCCCAGCTTCATCTTCTGTGGCATGCACAGACAAGAACTATGTATGGCTAGAATGTAAAACGTACGAGGCATGCTTCTGTAGCAACTCTTGCTAGATTTTGTTTCAAAGGAACATCAGTTGCATCAGAAAGCTTCTCAGTCATTCCCATTTTCCCAGTGGAGCAGCTGTAAAGGCCAGCTTCCTGTCTATCCTGTTTGTTTGGGCTTTGCTGTTTTAGCCCGGTGACCATAGTAACCGTCGTCAGAGCTGTTGTCCTCGCCCTGGTTGTGACACTCCCACAGAAAGGATTTCGTTTTTCCTTTTCTGTGCAGCTTATTTGCCTGAGAGATTCCAACGTAGTGACTTCATTATGTTCTGAAAACGAGGCCAAGGTTAAGCGTCCGCATTGTTCATAAAGCGACTTACTGGCCTTTCCAACAGTCTGGCGAGGATTGATCGTTTTGTGACGGGAACGAGATATTTGTTCTGAAAGTGTGTCATCTTGTCAGTACTCTTGATAAATAAGCAAGTGGCTGGGTGTGTGTGTGTGTAGTAGCAAGTTAAAGAAAGGGTGTCACCCTTCATTGGTTATTTGCTTTTGGGTGTTTTCGCTGTAGGCAGAGCAGAATGACTGATTATCACCTCGCAAAGAGGAAAAGTTAGTGCCAGATAAGAAAGAGTGAAGTACATTCAGAGCCTTACTCATTAAAGAGGAATTCTGCTCTGCCCAATTCAATTGTCGTGATCTAAACAAAGTCTTTCAGATTTGGTTATTGTGAAATGGTGCATTGTAGTGAAACGCAACATGTCTACACTGGGTACATTCATTCATTCATTCATTTTCTGTAACCGCTTAATCCTTACTAGGGTCGCAAGACCCGGAGTCTATCTTGGGGTCTACGGGTGCGAGGCAGGGACTCGCCCCGGGCGGGGCGCCAGCCCACTGCAGGGCACACACACACACACACACACACACACACACACACACACACACACACAAAACACTGGGTCCAGTATATGTAAAATGTATCAGCATGTGAAACACTGGAGGGAAATAAATGGAATCTTTTGGTCACTGTGGGTCAAACCAGTATGTTTTGTGTTGTGTGAGGAATGGAAACTGCCCCTTCACATGACCTAATGAATGAACTCTAGAAATAACTAGTGTGGTTTTTGGGATACTTTTTGGGATTTCTCATTTTTTACACAAGGCATTTTTCGTAAGTGGATGATATGATATTTTGTTAATATAAGGTTTAGAACAGATAAATCTTGTTTTATCATTCTTAGATCTGCAAAAACGAACCCAGGGTTCTTTGAATGATGCTTCAAAACAAGAGTTTTATAAGTGCGAAGAGCCTTTTCAATGGTCCATATCCTATATTTGTGGGATATTTTATTTCTTCTCTGGAGGTCAGATTTGAACGTTTATGTGGGTAATTATGTACCAAAAAAAAATCATTTACACACAAGCAGTTTCCGATTGCTTTTATCTTTTAGAATCATTCATTGTTTATCTTACTGTGCCTTAAATATATATTTAAATAACCTCTGTTCTGATTTGCTGCTTTGTATTGTGGCTCAGGCAAAAAGCAGAAGCATGTTGGAAGCAGGAAGAGTTGTGATGGCTAGATGATGGTCAGAACATCTCCCTTTTGGCCAGTCTTGTCAGGGGTTCCTAGTATGCAGTGGTCAGTATCTACCAAAAGTGGTTCAAGGAAAGACAACCAGTGAACCGGCAATGGGGCCATGGGTGCTACCCCCTGCCTAAACATTGTTGCAGACCAAGTTCACCCCTTCATGGCAACAGTATACCCTAATGGCAGTGGCCTCGTTCAGCAGGACATTGTGCAGTGCAACACAGCAATCATTTTCAGGAATGACTTAAGGAGCATGATAAAGAGTTCAGCGTGATGACTTTGCCTCCCAAATTTACCAGATCTCAATCTGATCGAGCATCTACTGGACAAACTAGGGAAACCTCACCTTTTACAATTTACAGGAATTGCTGCTAATGCCATGGTGCAGACACCACAGGACACGTTCAGAGGTCTTGTTGAATCCATGTCAAACTCTTTTATTTTAAGAAAGAGAGGGAATTCAGTTTTCCATGATATGGGCCCTTTAAAGTTTTCAAGAACTTTCGTGTAATATGAAGATTATATACCAATTTTACAGGTTCTTCCTTGAACTTGTACACTATGTGGAGGTTCTTTAAACTTTCAAAAGGTTCTTCATGCTCACACATGTCATTTATAGAAATAGTTCCCTAAAGAAGGATCCACTGATCCACTTTTTTTATTTTTTTGGAACCCAACAGTGGTTCCTCTAAGCCAGCGTTTTCCAGCCCTGGTTCTGGAGGCCCGCGGCTCTTCACATTTTAGTGTTTTCACAGCTCCCAACACACCTAATCCAACTCATTACAGCCAGTCACCTCATCAACAACCCCTCACTGAGTTAAGATGAATGTGTTAAAGCAAACAAAGCGTTTAAATCTGGGCATCCAGGGTCAGGGTTGGCAAACAGTGGTATGGTGTCATACAAAGACTAAGCAACTTCAGCAAAGGGAACTGGTATAGACACTCTACCAGCAAAGTTAGGAGTGGATTATTTGAATTGATGGATCATTGAGAAAGCTACTGGCTCTGATTACTTATGTGGTGTTAGGAACCAGGGGTCATAAAGTCTGCAGTGCAATTATTAACCATCTTCTTAACTGTCCAAAACGCACCTATATGTGCATTTTGAGTTTTAATATGTAATGTAAAAACAGTGGTACATGTAAACAACTGCATTTTCTTTGGATACTGTATTTCCTTACCACGTGCAGCGTGTGCCTCTCTGCCATGAATAGAAAAATGTTTTAGGCTGAATTCTTATCGGAAACCAATGTCTCAGGTAACAGAGAGTGTGTTCGTATCGTTTTCATGCTACAACTGTCTATGGGGGAGCTTTTAGAGCATGTGGAGTGCACAAAGCTGCTTTTATTGTTGAATGCACTGTGGTGGTCTCTGAATGAAAGCGTACACACATTCAGATCACTATAGACTTATTGATTCGTTTCATCAGTAACAATAAAAGGGAGAGTCAAGTGTGAAGCATTTTCCAAATCCTATGTTTTTGTGCTTTGATTTGTGACACAAAGGAGTAAATGTGACAAAAGCTTTGAGAAATTATGTTCTTAAAGGAAAAGAGGAGATTGAAAGGCAAGAACTGTTGCTTTTTTTTGCCTCGGCATGAAAGGGTTAGTGCCTAACATCTGACGTATGCGTGAGTTATGGAATGGAATGAGGTGTGTGCAATAGGGGGATGGGGGGGTTTGTAGGGGAGGCAGGCATCAGGTTGCAGGAACCAGGTGTACAGGAAATAGAAACACAGGGCAGCTGGAAAGAAAGTGAGCTCCTCTTATGAGCAACCCCTGTACTCTGTCCGAGTTCTATCCTTCAGATGCTCAATTTCTCACCAAAGTCATGCAGTGAAGGCTGAGACTAAGACTGCAGTTGAGCTGAATTGAATTGACTTGATTCCTTCTTTTAATAAGTACTTAGACTACGTCGTGTTTGTCATCCTTCTGTTATATTCGATTCCGTTGATGTGAATGTAATACCTGTACTCTCACCGTTCAGCAAGCATTAGTCTTAACACGTGGCTCATTCGGCACTTAATGTCTTGTGAGACAATTCTGCACACAAAACGATTTCAATATCCCATTCACTTCAGCTGTGGTTCCAGATGAGTGTGTTCCTCCATCTCTTTTGCCCATCCCTCTCTCTCTTTTCCTCTCTCTCTCTCTCCCTCTCTCTCCCTCTCTCTCTCTCTCTCTCTCTCTCTCCCCCTGCATTGCTGTAGTGAAGGGCCAGACGCAGCATCGATCGCCCAGAGCTGTAGCTCTTTGCCCGTACTGACAGGTTAACGCTCGAGAGAGAGAGAGAGAGAGAGAGAGAGAGAGAGAGAGAGAGAGACAGAGACAGACAGTGTGAGGCAGACTGACAGTGAGAGAGAGAGAGAGACAATCAGACAGACAGAGACAGAGAAAGAGAGGGAGAGAGGCAGACTGACAGTGAGAGAGAGAGAAAGAGAGAGAGACAATCAGACAGACAGAGATAGAGGGAGAGAGATAGAGTCAGACAGCGAGAAAGAGAGAGACAGAGAGGTGCTGAGCACACACATGCTCACACACACACACAAAAACACAGGGGAATTATCTAAGTACCAAACACACTGTCATTCAGAGTGGAGAGGGGGATTGGTGAGGAAAAAAGATTCCATTACAAAGTAACTGAAGCACTGCAATAAGAGGATTCTTCTTAGCCTGCTGTGTAATGCAGAGGAGTATTGACAGGGAGTTCTGGAGTAGGGCAGGGTAATAGGATGATTGTATTGTATCCTATGACATTAGATCCTGCTAGTCCTTTGAAATATCATGATATATTGATTTGGCCTGAATTGCCAAGGATTTGGGCTCCTGAATGCATTGCTTCACTGGATCCTGATTAGAATTGATATTCGAGTATCCATAAAAGTTACTGATATTTCATTAACTTGGGGAAGGTGTGACAAAAACACAGCTTCAGTCAGGATGTAGGCTTTCTGTTTAAGGTGATTGTATTGGTGCTAGGAGTACATTTGAAAATGTTTTATTACTCAATAACATGGACAATTGTAATGGTACAAGTACTGAACTGCACTGCAGTGTACCTTTATGGTTTCATATTGCTGTATTGTTATTAACATGTTAGCTTGTGGGGAGTATGTTAGCTTGAGGCTAACACACTTGCTTCTGGTTAGAGTGTTAGAGCAGGACACTATAAAGCACAACTTTTGTAGCAAATATTGTGCTTTGATAATGTTGATCAAACTAATGAACTGAAAATGTAAACATTATCATATAAAATAAGGCAGATTTTCATATGCTCTTTATAAATAAAATAGAATTGAATTGAATTATGGGGCATAAAATTCTTTATGCCCCATATAAATAAAATAGAATTGAATTGAATTTATTTTACTGTTTCAAATCGAAACACTACTGTATCGTGTGGACTCACATTGTAAATTTTGCTTACCATTAAACCCTGATCGATGTCATATAACTGTTTCTTAGTGATGGTTGCTCTAAATGATGAGAAACAAACAGAAAAAACTTACTAGGGTTGTAATGATTTTTAATTATGTGTTATTTATATATTATAGATTTTATTATT
>JBBPCZ010013153.1:1567-14942 GCA_037974445.1 Brycinus macrolepidotus
TAATGAGAGCCATCATTTAAATATTCAGGTTCAGTGGGCGTCAGAAAACATGCTTCTACAGACCTATGCCGTTTAAGGATGTTAAAGGAGTAGTTTGGCGAAAAATCAAATTTAACATTTTTCCACTTTCCACAGACGTTGTCCATCAGTAAGATATTTTTAGTGTGCAGATGTTGCTTCTTTAGTATAAAATTACATCTAATGCTGCAAACAAACATTAGAATTCAATAGTCACCCAAATAGGCTACATTGCTTTTTGTGAAAAATATAAAAAGTTCTCTCAAACTGCATCCAGCTCTTCACTGAGGTGAAGGAGACCTGTGGGCGAGGTTTAGGACTCAGTATGACTTACTGTGAGCTATAAAAATGAACTTGCAACAGGCAGTCAATTCACACAATGCCAGGGCACATCCTTACCCATCTTTCCATCACACATCCTATCCATCCTAATCAAAATGTGCCATAGCAATTGCAGGGGCCACACTTTATGTTCATTATATTTGGGGATGTTAAATTCAGTAAATAAACAATAACTGTGCATTAAAATGATCTCTGTAGAGGATGTGAGAGGTGGGAGAAAAAAATTTAAGATCAATATATCGTGATGTTTTTTGACATGATATTACTGGAAAAATATTAAATAGGATTATTTAAGTGAGATGAACTCTGAGTGGAGACGAGTGTTACTTTCCTCATGACCTACAATGCACCTTCAACATATGGAAGAAAAAACAGATAAACATTCTTTCAGCTTTTTACTGATGCTGAAAAATAACTTTTTTGACAAAAAAAAGAAAAATAAGCAGTTCATGGCTGTTTTGCCATTAAAATAAAGGAAAGGGTGGTCTCTGACTTTTGCACAATACTGCATATTTTGGTCCACCTTGCCACTTTGCCACACTGCTGTTATGATATGTGTGAAATGCTGCTGATTTAACCGATTTGAACCTTCAAAACTGTGAAGAACATTAACTTTAATATATATTAATGGCAGATTTTATTCCAATTAATTTGGGATCATGTCTGTTGGTCTATTAACCATGAATCATTAAACATTAATACTACTTGAAGAGAGGGTGCCTTTAAATGGTGCACAAAATGAGATGATTTTGAAAACACAGTTTATTGCTTTTATAATCATCTGTGCATCATATAGTTTACATAGGGTGGTAATGTTTACAGTACATGCACCAGTTCCAGTGTTAAGTTCCTCATACATCTCAGTGTACAGTGAGTGTACAGAAGTAAGCCCTGATCTTAGGCCGCATTATGCAGATGTTAATGGCGGTCCCTTGCCGAGACAGCAGACGTGCCAAACGTGACCTGAAGGAAAGGACACGTTCGGTCAGATTAGCGGTGTAATCTCTGCCCAGCAGGGGTCCAGCGCGAGGACAAACTCCGCACTTTCACTTTAATGCATTCTGACAGATCTTTCTTTCATTAGATCCAATTACACGGAGCAGGTTAATGAGGAGCTGCTCAGGAGCAGCTAATTCACTTCTTCTCTAGACCCTTAGTTCATTACGGGAGCAGGAGGGATGATCTGATGCTAGCAGCCTCGGTGACTCTGTGTCAGGACACAGCGGGCTATATGTGGCCACCACAACAACATCCAGCAACTTAAGAATGACTGGAGTTCGACACAGGGCCGGCGTCAGAGCGGATCTGCCGGGCTGGCATCTAACTGACTATGGGGGGGCACTATCGATCGTGAACTATATTCCTATGGGTGCTGGAGCGTGTGTTGGGGGGGGGGGGCGTGGCGACTCGCTAGGGGGGGTAAAGCCTTCGAATGCCCCTCCGTGACGCCGGCACTGGTTCGACACTAGTCTGGCTTAGCGCCCACCTTACAGAGGTCACGAGAGGCCTGATATCTAAAGAACCTAACAGCTGAAGAGTTGAATCAGGTGTGTTAGGACAAATAAAAGTATAACACCAACAGTGCATTTATCAGAACTATAAATTCAATTTTCCAGATTTTATGATACAATATAGACGTCAAAATGGAAAGAACACATATCAGAATTACGCAGTGGCCTAAAAGAGCTAAAGGGATGCTCCAGCCAAAACGTAACCATGGCGACATCTTCCTTCTCGCATCCTACACTGGGGCTGCAATAGTCTCTAGAGTGAGATTTAACGATTTTAAAGGAAACCCCCCTTCAAATGATGTATAGTGAAGGTGGGAGGGACTGCAGGACATGACTAATAACATTCTAGCTTTAGGCCAGAATATCCCATTTAAACAAACCACTGTCTTCTGTAACACTTTGGTCCAAAGTCAATATTTTGTATATCTCACTTTGGAAACCCCTTATAATATTGTTTTTTGTATGCTTTACAGTTAATACTTCAGTAAATAATGAAGCCTAACCTGAATATTCCTGGATTAGCCTGTTGGCTGCTCAGACATCTCCTAAGCTCCTAAACTGCATCCTTTCATAGGGTTTGGTTACCATCTTTGACTTTATATAGACAGTATTTATGACCAACTTATGACTGCAAACATGCACTGAACTTATAAATCCTCTTGCTGTGTGTGAGTTTATTTTACAGAGAGGGAACGGCAGATATGATTGTGACATTTTTTTAATTGTGATCTGAGAACATATTGTTTTTCCCAGCCCTAGTGTGTTCAGAGTTATTCAACCAAAATAAAATGAGCCGCAACCAGATCGAAGGTATCAAGGTTTTTAAGGTATAAATAACAATCTAAACAACGTATTCATACTTTAGAATATACTGATGGGACAAGGTCTTGTATCGTATGCAACACACAGTATGCAACCAGATCTGAGCCACATGACGCACAGTAAACAAGGACATGTATTAGAGTCTGCTACCTGACACGGGGGCCGACAAAATATTCAGTTTCGGGCTGGGTTTGGACTGATTTTTCACATAAAACACTGGGCTCAGTTTGTTATCTGAGCTCCTTCTCTGTTTTTTGTGCACATACACTCTTTCTCTCTAAGTCTATCTCAAGCACTCTCTCTCTCTTTTTACTGCACAAGTACTCTCTTTCTCTCTCACTCTTTCTTGTGCACATGCACTCTTTCTTTCTTGTGCACTTGTATTCCCTATGTCTCTCTCTTCCTCTCTCTCTCTTTCTTTTGTGCACATCCTCTCTCTCTCTCTCCCTCTCTCTTTCTTTCTCTTTCTTGTGCACATGCACACTCTCTCTTTCTTTCTCTCTCTTTCTCTATCTTGTGCACATACACGTTCTCTCTTTCTCTCTTTCTCCCTCTGGTAACATAGGCTGCATTTTGCGTAGTCCAGAGTTTGAGGAGTGGGTGAATGACCCCCTTAGTGAAACCGTGGACAATAGATGGGCATGTTGGGTCAGGGGTGTGTGTTAAGCATTTCTGTGAGTAGCAGCAGCAGCAGTGAGAGGAGCTTTGGCACAGCTGGAGGGTGGATTCCCTGCTAATCTGTCCGGTCTGATCAGCACTCGGGTTCGGGTTTCAATTTTAGAATGAGAATCAGAATCAGAATAAGAAAATGCTATTGATCCCGGAGGAAATTGCTAATGCAACGACTCCACAGACACACAAGAAAAGAACCATATAAAACAGAATATAAAGTCAAAATAAAACTCTCCAGAAAGTACTAAATACACTATGCCAGTACCAGTTGGGGTACTAAATACACTATGCCAGTACCAGTTGGGGTTGGGTCTTGAAGCTGTAGGTACGGGTCGGGTTCAGTCTTCAGTTACATATCCGTTCAGGCGTCTAACATGATTATTTGACCCAGAGAAACACAGCTCATAACACTACCGTGCACTCTTCTAAAATCCTCAGTAGCTTCCCTGCAGGCTGTGTGTGAATAGAGATGCTGCCACGGCTCTGACAACGATAATCATCACGCTTCCGTCTTCATAACTCACTGTCTCTCCCTTGGCCAGCGCCTCGGTGGTGCGGTAGCCTGGCAGAGAACTGGCTGGCGGAAAAAGCACAATTAATATTGACAGAGCAAAGTGGCTGGAGGAGCGCCCGGCGCTGCTGTGAATTATTCACAGCACTTCAGTTTGCAAGCGCTCAGCGCGACGTGATGAACACTTGTCAGCGGCTGTGGCGGACTGATTACAAATGTAGCAACAATTACTGCTCGAAATCAGTCGAAAGCGCGTCCGCTGTTACTTAAGCAGGTGAATTATATCTTTATCATTAGCGGCGGAGTCGCTCTGCTCGGGAGGCTGAACTCAGCTGGACGGCTGATGGATTAACAGGGAATAATAACAGTAAATGGTATTAGTCTTAGTGGATGAAACATCTACAGCAGTAATGAGATCACAGTGTGCTTGTGGTTGTGTGTGTGTGTCCATGTGTGTGTGTGTGCGTGTGTATGGTTAAAGATGAGATCATGCAGGTCTGTTTATGTTTGTTTATGGGTTTCTAATCGTAACGTATACATGACAGAGTGAGAGTGTCTTTCTGTGTGTTTGTATATGTGTGTGTGTGTGTGTGTGTGTGTGTGTGTGTGTGTGTGTGTGACTGGTAAAAGATGATCCATTGCAGCTCAAGACAGTGTAAGCATACTGCACTGCAGAGTCCAGTCAAGCAGAGAGAGAGAGAGAGAGAAAGAGAGAGAGAGAGTATGAGGGAGAGAGAGAGTGTGAGGGAGGGAGAGAGAGAGTGTAAGAGAGCGAGAGACAGTATGAGGGAGACAGAGAGAGAGAGAGAGAGACAGACAGACAGATAGAGAGAGAGAGAGTAAGAGGGAGAGAGAGAGAGGGAGAGCAAGAGAAAGAGAGAAAGCATGTGGGTGGGAGGGAGAGAATGAAAAGAAAGAAAGAAAGAAAGAAGGGAGAGGGAGAAAGAGAAAGAAAAAAGAAGGGGAGAGAAAGAGAACACAAAAGAGAGTGATGGGGTAGTAAAAGAGACAGAGAGAGAGTGTGTGAGGGAGAGAGAGTGGGAGAGCAAGAGAGAGAGAGAGAGAGAGAGAGAGAGAGAGAGAGAGAGAGAGAGAAAGAGAGAGATTGGACAGGGAGAGAGCGTGACAGAGAGCACTAGTCAGAGACTGAGAGGGCAAGACAAAGAGAAGGGAAAGAGAGAGCAAAGCAAAGATAAAGAGAGAAAGAGAGAGAGAGAGATAGGAAAGAGGAGAAAGATTAAGAGAGAGAATGAGAGCATGAGAGATAGAGAGAGAGCATGAGAGAGAGAGAGAGAAAGAAAGAGAAAGAGCATGACAGAGAGATGTGGAGAGCGAGAGAGCAGCGGCGTGAATGAGAGAGAGATAGAGATAGAGAGGGAGATGACTGAATCTCTCCTGCTGTAGGTGGTGTTTTATGTATTGCGGGTTTTAGTGTCGAGGGAAATTCTCAGTGAATAATGTTCAAAGGCCCGTTTCTGCTCTCCGGTTAATTAAAGGAATAAATATCACAATTTAATGACTGTCTGCTCTACATTTGTTATTAATTTGCGCCCTAATTACACTATCAGTTGGCAGGAAATGAGAACGTTGATAATTCACAACTAAGAGCAGGTTGTAATTAGGATCTATTTGTAAATCTTGCATATTAATTTGAATGGATGTTCAGATTAGAAAGTTTAACGAACAGATTGTCACTGTTTAAAGAAAACCTTGTATCTCTGGTGGTGCGGGCAACACGACAACTTGACAAGATCTAAAAAAGATCCAGTGACGAAGACACCCTCAGAAACTATGAACACACCGAGTTTATTTCAGGTTTCACACACTGTACTCCATTAAATCCAGTTAAACAGGACTAATTATGTTCTACGGTTGGTCTGTGCTCTTGAAGTCGTGACAATCAGAAAAACATAAAGTGACATAATTTAATACAATGATCATATTTCACCCAGGCCTGTACTCTATAACATTAACTTTGTAGGAGAAGGAAAACGGCCATAAAGGGCGATTTAGTGGAAAACAAAAAAGCCCTTTCTTAAATAAAAGGGGTTGATGCAGTACGCAAAAGGAATGGGTGATATAATCAAAATAGAGTCTCAAGATTCTTTATAAATTTTCACAATATGTTATTTTTTCTGACTAGGTGGAATCGACAGAAAACAGTGATGCCACATTTAAAGAATGCTATTAAAAACTGTAAGAACAATGATATCGGACTCATATTACAATATACAGTGATTGGACACTTAAAATACTGAGCCAAATCCAATTAGCCAAGCCTAATTTTGCCCTCTTTATAATAAAAATGCAGCAGGTCAGTGTTCTTCAAATTAGGCCGATATCCACTATATGCTTAGAAAAGCATACTGTGAAGTAATAACACACAATTTATCACAATAATGATAAATATTGTCATATTGCCCAGTGCTAGTACATAAACAATATTAAAATTTCAGAACATACCATTTACTCCCTAGTCTAAATATGCAAATTAGCTGTAAAAATAGCCTGTTTTAAATTCTCTGCTGTCGTGATGCCATAGAAACCAACATATTTACACACGTCTGTCTACTCAGCCTACAGCAGTTCAGCTCCACCACTCTGAAATGAAGTTAAGAGTGTCTCAATACAGGGCAGCCAATCAGAACAGAGCTCATTTACATACATCAGTCTTAAAGACACAGTAACAAAAACAGCCTATTTCATAATAAGGGATAAAGAAAGGTTTGAAAATGGTCATCTAAAAGTGAACTGCGAATGTAGAGTAAAACCACACAAATGATATAAATGGACCTCAGGGAAAAGAAAATTTATGGGTGTTTTAAAACAGGCTTTAAAAAAAAATTATAGTTATTTTTCCGACAACGATGAAAGACTTACAATGTCAGCTGAGATTCTTTCTCAGTTCGTAAACATGAGCGGATCTGGGTCTGATCAGTGTGTTGTAGTGACAGATGAGAGCTGTGTGTGTGTGTGTGTGTGTGTGTGTATGTGCAGAAAGACAACTGGGTGTGCCCTCTACACTACACACACACTTCACACAAGCATAAGGGTGTGTACTTTATAACACAGAGCACATGCTGACATGTGCCAAACAGGGCAGGGAGAACTGGAAACAGCTTGTAAAGAAGACATGAACATCTTTCTCTCTTTCTCCCTCACTCTCTCTATCTCTCTAGTACACACACACACACACGTTTGTTTTTATATATCAAGGTATGAGATCACGTATAGACCAATCAGTCACAACATTAAAACCACTGACAGGTGAGGTGAACATTGATGATCTCATTACAGTGGCACCTGTCAACAGTCAATTGCTGTGTTAGAGGCAGGAGTGTAAAGATCTGAGGCACACTGACAAGGACCAAACTGTAAAGACTAGACAACACGGTCAGAGCATCTCCAAAATGGCAGGTCTTGTGGAGGTTCCCAGTATGCAGTGGTTAGTACCTACCAAAAGTCATCGAAGGGAGACCGCTAAACCGGACACAGGGTCATAGATACCCAAGGCTCACGGATGTGTGTGAAGAGTGAGGACGTGCCCACCTGGTCTGATCCCACAGAAGAGCTTCTGTAGCACAAACTACTGGAAAAGTTCATGGTGGCTCTGGTAGAAAGGTATCAGAACACACAGTGTATCACAGCCTCCAGTGAGCCACAGACTCTTCAGAGTGCCCATGCTAACCCCTGACAAAAGCTCCAACAATGGACATCAGAATTTTGGAGCAATGAAAGAAGGGTAAAGTGTAAATGTAAGTGTCGTACGTGAAGACACCACAGCACACAGTGTGAACAGGGTGAAAATTTTCTCTGTATTTAACCCATTTAACGCATTCACCAAGTGAAGCAGCGGGCAGCCAGGAACACAGCACCCGGGGAGCAGTGTGTGGGGACGGTACCTTACTCAAGGGTACCTCAGTAGTGCCAATAGCAGTCCTGCGACCTTTGCAGGCGCAACTCCCTAACCACCAGGCCACCAGCTGTCTGTTCTGAAGAAGCACATTCACTTTTACACCCAGGTGGGAAAAAACGAAATCCTTCTGTGAGTGGCTGTGTCCAGACTTTTGACTAGTAGTGTGAGCACTTCTGTTTGATCATTTTCTGTTTGATCAGAAAATCCAGGCATATAGGAGGGAGGAAATCATTAGCAGAAAACTGTAACTTTAGACAGCTTTACACACACACACACACACGCACGCACACAAACTCCTACAGCCTCATGGTATGGTATACTCATCTGCAATGTGATCTCGGCTTTGTTTGGTGACACCGCAGGGCTGTAGGTGTCACTGATTCTCCGACTGAACAATACAGGGCCTCTGTATTTAAAGACGGCTGTCACCCCAGTCACTCGCGTAATTTCAGACGCAGACGTCCAGCTCCAGTTTCCCCCTGACCTTTACACACTGATCTTCGCCTGTCTTTCCTTAAACACATTTAAGACGGTCTTCCTCAAATGTTTGAACACATACAGTCTGCCCTAAAATGAGGACCAGGGAATTCCCAACAACAAAAGATCGCTTCTAAAAATGCAGTTTTTAAAGCAACAGTGTGTCAAAAAAAATCTAATTTACACATTGTTCCACCAGTACTGACAAGAGATGTTTAGTCTTTGAATCGGAATCAGAATCAGAAAACTTTATTGATCCCAGAGGAAATTGCTTGATGTTCGCTTCTTTGGAGATGTACAAAAATAGTCCTAATTCATGACAATTTTCCGACCTCTCGTTATCCCTTTGAATTAAACAGGCTGTTTTGTTACTGTGACTTTAAGACTGCTATATGTAAATGAGTTCTGTTCTGACTGGCTGTCTCATTCAAAAATCAGGCCAGATGGAAACACTCCTTATAACTTCAGGCTGGTGCAGGCTGGTGGATTTGAATAGTAAATACAATGACTATATTAGTGTTGTAGACATGACGACACCTGGTTCCGTTCACCACCATTGTAAAGAAATCTAACCTTGCCAGTCTTTGCTGACTCTGCAAGGCAAATCAGATTTGTTTCTTAAATCTGATCTTTAGACTTAAGTGCTCAAATCTGATCTGTATGGTCAGTGTAGTCTCATTGGCTCACTTTTCCACTTTGGTTGCTATAGTAACACACGTGAGTATGCTGACTAAGGAGGGGTGAAACTTGGAGAACCGGTCGCATTTGGAAGCCTAGATCTTGTATTGTTCCTTAATGAGTAGAACTAACAGAATGATCGTGCTGTACTTCACACAGTGCTGTGCTTTTCCGCATCTAGAACATGAACAAAACATGACACGGGTCAGCATGTAATGTTAGAACAAAAGACTAATAGGCTCTAATCTTTAATAATCAAAGACTTTAAGATCAAATCATTACTGAAAGTCATTGTAAAATACAGCGTACAAAGTCGAAATGTTCACAAAATATCAGTTAAAGGCCTCAGCTCTCCAAGTTTAGGCTTTAATATGTGATGCAGCACCAATTTTCTTGTTGCACACTCTGACGTCAATGACGAATGATGAAAAGACACGTGAAACCTGATCTAACTGATCAAACTGAGTTCTGTGTCCAGAAATCTGTCCTCCAAATCAGATATGTGGAAAACAGGATTTGAGCTGCCGGTCCGAATAAGACCTAAATTTCATTTCAAATCAAATTTCAACCTCAACGTTTCATGCACAAATTGTGAAAAATCCCCTTTTAAGGAATAAAATGAGTGCTACAGAGCAGGAAAAAACATAAAAAGTGGAATGTTTGGGGTACTATATGTGAGCTGTAGATCTTGGGTATCTTTCAGGTTTTTCCCTTCAACCATTATAAAAGTTCTATGTACTGTTTTCTTAGCGCATAATGCATCAATCATTCATGCCTTTGGCCCAGCTCTCTGACATGTATAGTCTAATATGATGCATTGTCCTAAATATGAGCGCTCGGTAGCAGCGGGCTACTGGTGCACACCATGCACACGCACGCTTCCGAGACATCATTTGCATAAACACAGCAGGAATAAACCAAAGAAAAGGAGCTCTATGCCCATGAAACGCCTTTTAAAAGCTACACACTTCTGTGTTTTCCCTGCAGATGCTCGTGCCTTGTTTAGTGAATGAATAAAACATGATGGTGGTCTTGAATGATTTAGGCACGGGTGGGTGGTGTGTGGAGCCCTGCCTTGGCTTCCCCTCTCTTTGTGTGTGTGTGTGTGTGTGTGTGTGTGTGTGTGTGTCATTGAAACGGCACACAGTGACCTTGAAAATAGGCTCTATGCCATCAACTCATAACCCCCGCACTGCTGAGGGAGCCGGCACAGGATGCCAGAATAAAACCATTAAGAACGGAGAGGCAAGGTGGTGGGAGTAATGATGGCTGTGAATGTGGAGATACAATAGAGTATCTAGACAATGGCGTAAATCATTGAAAAGGTTCTAATGGAAACATTTACAGATGGTAAAAGTGATCAGAAGTAGAGATGTGTATGTGATTTTTTCAAATATAAAAACATAAGGAAGCCTATTTGGTGCTATATAGAACAATATTATGAGTTTATATTTATATATATATATATATATATATATATATACACACACACACACACACACACACACACAATCCCTTTAGATACATACATAAAATCCCTTGACACTGAAAAGTCTCTTTATACGGATGCACCCATGATTAATTTTTTTGGCTGATCCCTATTTCAATTTCTTTACAGTCAAAGTGGTCAAACAGCCTTTTTTGGGCCAATTTTTGTGGGCTACATTAACACAATTAACACTTATATTTACTTCATTAAACTACACCACATATCAGCTATAATCAAAATAATAAACTGGACAATTACTGATTGCAGGTTCTGAGCAAAAATCTGCTGATTCCAGTCATGCATTCCTGTTACATATGCAACCATTTATCCAAGCCTATACATATCTTTACTAAAGAACCTTCAGATAACACCCTGTTTAAGAGTGGACTGCAAATGTTCAAACACAAATGTCATAAAACATTTGTTTGCAGCTCGCAGCCCTCTAGAACAAAAAAATATGATTTATTTTTGTTTTACCACAACAACCATTTTTGTCATATTTAAAATTATGTTTGGTTATATGTTTGGATATTATAACTGAGTATGTAAATGTAAAAAAACAGCCAATGGCCCACCTAGAAACACCAGCACGGCACAATGGGAGGGCCACGTCCCAAACATTGCAAATCACTGCCACAAAAGAACACAGAACCACTTTTGTTTCCCTAAAGGACCTTTAAATGTAACTGCTCTGTGTCTAAAGGCTCTAGGAAGAACCCTTGAACTGGTAAAGAACTTCCATATTATGTGAAGGTCCTTGTAGCTTTCAAAAGGCTCTCCACACTCACATTCCTCATGGTTCTTCAGGGAACCTGCAGTTGATTTTCTACAGTATATCTTAACACTTTACGGCATCTTCTTTAAGACTGTACATATATAAGGCTCAAATATATTGCCAATATATAAGGCTTATGTTTAATAGTGAATGCATTGTGTTGTGTTTCTGTGGTTGGTGAATAAAGCCACATTCAAATCCAATTAAGACAGCAATTAAACACTGTCATTCAAAAAATCAGTTCCTGACACTCATCTGCACTGCATGGCATTCAAGTGTGCGCGCAGGCATGCACATCTGCGATCATTTATCTCCGCTTATCAGACACAATCAGACTCGCCGCCTTCAAAACACAGCTAGTTGGAACAGCTGGTTCGTGTCAACGCTGCACAGGCTATATCATGTTTACTGTGAGCGATTTACACACTGTTATCACTTTATTACCTGCCATCAGTACTATCACATGGTCGTTTTTTTGTCATCATGACTGGCAGTGATGTTAAAATGGCTCAATCTTGTCTGGTTCACAGACTGAGCAGTAGTAGACAGTCCACTTCTGCACCTGCCAGAACTTCTTCAGAACACTTTTCCAAGGTAAACCAGTCTGGAGAGATTCCCTGCTGCTGTCATAACAAGTGGTCTTGCCAATACTGCGCTTTCATCTGTCTTACCTACCTTATCATAACACATATGATGAGTGGTCATCGTGTAGCACCACTTATCAGACACTGACATAAGCAACGGGGGGATTCCTGTCCCATGCTGTTGTGAGGGGGCCCAGAATAACAACAAAAGAATGGAAAGCATGAATCCAGCCAGTTTGTGTCTTCACTGGGCGTGAATACGTGGGCTCCAACAACTCCTCAGCAACAAAGACTCATGACAGCAGACAGCAGTCCTCCGGCATCATCCCGACACTCTTTTTTCGGTCACTACCCGAAAGCAGAACTATGACATTTGCCATGCCAAAATCAATCACCAAGCACATCTTAAAGGTCATCCCAACATTTGCTCATTGTGCTCTGGGAGCCTTTTGTCCCCCCCCCCCCTTCCATTCCCCTTCCCTTTTCTCCCAGCTTGGACCTTCAAGTATAGAGCTGTAGCACCCAAGAATCAGACAATAAGAGACCCCATTCATCTCATACAAAAGCCAAGCAGCATCATGTAAGGAGGTTTAAGTGTAGAATGGAGCTTTATGATACAGGGTGTTGTGCCAGAGGGGCAAAGTAGAACTAATAGTGGATGAATAGTGGAACAACCTGTAAAAAAAAAATGAGTGGGGGTGCCCTACGTGGTCAGCCGTTCTTACCGGAGATTTCTGAGTGGGGCACCCCGTTCAGGGTGAAGCCCTTGCCGCTGTAGAAGTGGCGCACATCGGCACAGCTCCGAGCCTTCTCCGCGCACACGCACACGGCCAGCAGGCACAGGACCACGGACACCGGGGCCAGATCCATCCTCGGAGCTGGGAAGAAGGTTTGAAGAAGTCCAGAGACAGGGAGAAAGTAAGTAAGGCACCCGGTGTCTTTAAATCCACCTTTCTTGGAGAGTGGAGGTCTGGCTCAAACGGGATGGAGATGGACCGGCGCGTCTCGCCTCCTCACGCCCGGCCAGGTAGCGCTTCTCTCGGCGTGGATCAGTCAGGCAGTTGAGGGGGTCAGCCAGCCTCTCGAGTGCTCTCTCAGTCCGGAGGGTTCCCGTGCCTGCTACTCATGTCTTGTCAAAGCTAGCGATGAAACATCGGATGGAGGAGCAGAGGGAGTGTAAATGGAGAGCCGGGGCTCAGTACACCCTCCCCCGCAGTGTGGTGCTGCTTCAGCCGCCTGCCCGACTCCCTCTCCGGCTTCTGCTGCTGCTGCTGAAGCCCCAGCCTCCAGCCCTGGGGGATAAGGAGGAAGGAGGAGAGGAGAGGAGAGAGGAGAGGCACCTGCAGGGTAGAATAGTGCCACCTACCGTCCATCCTCTCTATTCATGACCATGAATGTGCAGTTCAAAAGTACATTATGTGAGTATTGGGACACAACTGTTTTTCAGGGTTTGTGCTAGGTCCCTTGCTTTCAGTGAAGGGCTTAATCTTAATGCTTCAGCAGACCAAGACATTTTGGACAACTCCATGCTTCCAACTTTGTGGACACAGTTTGGGGAAGAACCTTTTCTATTCCAGCAT
>JBBPCZ010013163.1:0-14940 GCA_037974445.1 Brycinus macrolepidotus
ACACACACACACACACACACACACACACACACACACACACACACACACACACTTGGCTGTTTCTGGTACAGGTAAACAAAATACAGTATGACACACTATCATCATGTATCTGTTTTAAGTATAAATGACATGTACAAATTCCTGTCAGGCGAAGGAAGGTGACACAGATCCTGACCTATGGGAACAAGGGGCAACGACTGGCCCTCCATCTGGCTCTGATCCCTGGGGAGCACCATCTGATTCTCCAAAAGATACAGGGCCAGCCACCAACGACCCCTGGGGGGCACCATCGGGCGACTCCAAAGATTCGAATTTGCCTTCCAGTGATCCGTGGGGTGGGTCGGCGGACGAAGTGAAAGACTCAGCTGTTGCCTCAAATGATCCATGGGGTGGTCCAGGAAATGTAGAGAAACAATCACCTCCTGCCAACAATGATCCATGGGGTGACTCTGCAGAACCTACAGAAGACAAAACTCCAGCTACAAATGACCCTTGGGGTGCGTCAAATGATTCGCCAGCAGATTCACAACCAGCGAAGTCAGATCCCTGGGGAGCCCCAACAGATTTTTCAGAAGAGTCTGCTCCTGCATCCTCTGAGCCTTCAGGAACACTGTCAGAGACACCTGCAGCCAAATCAGACCCATGGGGCGGGGATTTAGGAACCTCAGCGGTGTCACCCACAGATCCATTTGGCGATGGGGCTAAAGCTGATAATGACCCATGGGGTGCAACAGGTAAGTGATAGGAAGCTAAGAAAAAAGAACAGGGCTGTTAAAATTTAAGGCACATGATTCGTAAAGGGCAGATACTCTGTATTTATTGTCACCTTTAGGGAACAAAAAAGTCTTAATTCATATTTTTTCCATCCAGCCTATCTTTATCAGGCAAATGAGCTGCTAAGGTGCCGCAAATATTACCTGAGAGGCTTCTCCTCATGTTAATCCCTAAATCACTTGACTAGAGCACTAACCCTAACTTGCTGGCTGATATTTGTGGAGCTTTTCGCCCATAACCAATAATGAGAACTCCACAGAGAACATTCTTAAACTAGAAAAAAATAAACATGCTCATGTTTCTGAAAAAAAAAACCTGCAAGCTGACTTGGCTACTGTTATTAGCTTCTAATTATCATATATATATTAAACAACTTTGGTATAACCACAACTTCAAAAGCATTTAAGCTCACATTTATTTTTTGCATGGTAAGATATTTTGTGCATGGATGGCTAGATGGAATCTATTCATAAGGCATGCAGAGATGCATTTGGCTTCCTTCTTGCTGTTGTCTTCTTACTGGCTCGGGTCTAGTCTGCAGTCCAACATTCCTTATTAGTTGAATGAATGAGCAGAACTACTGAAGGCTCAGTAAATGTAAATGTAACATCCTTGAACGTTTCCATATTACTACACATTCAGACTATTGGAGTTTAGCCTATAAGCATAGAAAGCAAGGAAACGTTTTTTATTGCATGGCCCTTTTAACCTTATCGAACTCAGCATCTCGCAGACAATCCATTCGGAGAATTTGCCGATGGGACATGCATCTCCATGATGGCCAGAGTGAAATGGGCCTGTGTGTGTAATCAGAGCTTTCTGTGTGCTATCGTGTTTTTTATCAATAAAAGATGCATGAGGCTTCTCTCAGTGTTGGCTGCACTGTGGTGTTTTCCGAGTGCGTGTGCGAGCTCATTTAGAGTGCAGTTCAGATCCATATGCATTTATTGTTTTGGTTCATTAGAGAATCATCTGATGAGATTTATTGTATAGTTGGTGTGACTTGAGCTAACCAGTCTGGCTCCAAAAGATCAAACTGTTATGTAACCTTTCATCATCACTTTCACTGTTGGCACAACACGCTTGTTTACAGGGCTTAATCAGCTGTGATTTTCCTCTGTAATTTGTTCTGTATAGGCTAGATGGGACCCTGTGTAAAATGTTGCCTAATTGCTTCAGTCATCCAAGCCAACTAAGTTAGCAAACAACACACACAGTATCTTTACTGAATATATTGTGTAAAAAAACAGGGTTATTGATGAAAAAGGGTATTTCAAATTCTAGGGTGATTATCTGAAAAAAAGACAATGTTTGGCATTTTAGGCATTATGATGTAGAAAGTAATCAGATCTTATTTTAGGGCACATTTATGCAACAGTCCAGACAGATTCAAGTTTGTTTTGTTTTTTTGGTAAAGAAGTAGTCATCTGAAATTTTGGGGGTTCTGTACCTCCAAAGCATCATCAGAGCTCACACTAAAAAGAAACTGGCACAGTTTAATGTTTTGTAATAGATTTTTAGAAATAGAAGTTCTTGTAAGCCTATGAAATATAACAGCAGGTGTGTTTTTACTAAAGCATTTATTACTGGGTCTGTTAGAGACTGTGATGGAGATACAAATCGTTGATTATAAGATGTGGTTTCATAAGATTTCATACTATTTCTGTGAGCAAGAAAACAGTGTCTTACACCTGCACTTACAGAAGGTATTCTTCCTACTGTCTACATGGTAATGATAGCAGTATATAGGAGAAAATACTACATAATAGCATTGTTTCCATTGTGATACTCAGGACATCCTACACTGCAGCATTTGAACGTTTTCTATGTTCAGTTCTGACTATGTTGCTTTAATTGGACGATTAAATAGTCTGTTTCCATTTTACCATTTTTCACCAAGAATTAATCCAAAAATAATTTCCACCATATTGAAACTCCATTGTTCCTGTTACTTTTCTGAACAATGTTTGTGTGCATGTTTTTTTTCACCCTGACTTTAGCTTCACCACTTTCTGCTAATGACCCTTGGGGTGCTCCAGCAGCTCCCGCTGATGGCACAGCAGTAGACGATCCCTTTGGTGACGGAGGAAGTTCAGATGCCTGGGGAACTCCTGCAATGAGTAGGACCCGTTAAACAATTCTTTTCCCCTCACATTTCCTCACATCTCTGTTGTTCTCTTTCTCTGCTGACCTGCTTCATATTCTTTTGCAACATTTCATGTGCTTAGTGCATCAAATAACCATTTTAATTTGATCTTGCAAGTATTGTCATCATTCCACTAGATCCGCTTAGTTTTTCAGTAATTGTTTAACTTATTATTTAAAGAAATGATTCAGTCAAAGTGCGAATGTTACTAAAAACTTCCTTTCATCGTTACCCACATTTGCATGTTTGCTGTAGCTATTCTTTTAACATAGTTTTTGTCTATTTATTTAGTTAGTTAGTTAATTATTTCCATGACCCATTCTGGCTGTATAACCTCATTAAATGAATCGGTTTCCCTGTTGTTTATTTGCTATTTCTTCAATTCCTTTTCTAAATCACTTCTCCATAGTGGTGGGTGATTTAGACTGGCTGAAATATTTCACAACCCTAGATGTTGCTGTAATGCACAGCATGTCACAATGTGTTGTTTCTAACATGTACTAAGTTAAAATGGACAAAAAAAATGACATTTTAAAAATACCAATAAAACCCATTATAAACAAGACTAATTATGATCGGAACGAAACATGCAGTTGGTCAGTGTTCTTTAAGTACCGATGTTACGATATGCTCGTGAAAGCATACTGAGACAGATTGTGGTATTATTTATCATGATAACTATAAGAATATATTGCCCGGCTCTAGTTCTTCAGCTGTGATGTTTTTTTGAGCTTTAAATATATCCATCTTTAACTCGTTTATCCACAGGTGCATCATCAGCTGGAGAGGACTCCAAAAAGCCAGCTAGTTTCCTCGGGGAAGGAGCCTCGTTGGTGGACCTCGACTCACTGATGTCTATCAAACCCAAAACAAAACAGCCGGCACTCAATGCCATTCCGATCTCTGGCCTGAAAGCACAGGGAAATAACTGAGCCAGAGAGAGTGACTGGGGAAAAAAGTGAGAGGGAGAATCCGAGATCAGATGTGTTTGTGTATGAGTGTCTGTGATCCTGTAATTTTGAAATATCGAGTATATATTATTGCTGTGTGGACAAATGTAGCCTTGTAAGTTGCCCCCTCTTTTTTTGCCCCCTCTCTTTTTCGTGAAGGTGTAACTAGGGCTAGGTAAAGTTATTTGGTTCCTGAAAGCCACAGCTATGACAAAACATATTGGTACGACCAAGCCCTGGAACTGTAGACATGATACTTAATTACATACTATTTATTTATTTATTATCTATTTATCTATTTATTTATTTATTTGATTAACTAAAGCTATATAACCTCCTGAAAACAAGTCAAACTGATCCATTTCCCTTTTTTTTTTAATTTGCTACTTGCCTCTAATAAGAACCACAAGAGGTTGGAACACCCAAAAAGGCCTAAAGTCTAATTATACTTCTCAGAACTAGATAAAAAATATTTTTCATTTAAAAAGGGTTTTGACAACATAAACTGCATTCCTTCCATTTCTCTGTACTCGCCGTATTGTAATATTTATATCAGAACGGTAACCTGCTCGATTATTTACAAGGTGTTTTTTAAATCACAGTTCTCCTGCAAAGAAGGCACTGATTAAGTATGTTTTAATATTGGTACTGGAATGCAAACAATGAAGAAATAAATAACCCAGCCCTAGGTATAACCATCACTGGTTTCAGTCATCCTTGTGTCTTCTGGTTTGTTTCCCTTTGCGATTTAACCAGCCTTTTGCATGAGCAGTTCATACTATTGCATCTAAATAAACCACAATCCTGAGATATATTTGTCTTTTCCGTTCACCCAGAATGTTCCATTATTTTTGACACCTATCTTTTATCCTTTTTTTTTTTTTGGCCATGAGTAGATTGCGAGCCTTCTACAATGTAGAAAACCCCCCACACTAATTTGACTTCGCCTATATAGGATTAACCATTAGCTGATTCTGGTGTTTCCTGACCAAGGATATCCATCTGCATCCCATGAGACGACAAGAAACTCTCCAATACCAAAAACGTATGATATGCCTTCACTTTAGAAGTAGCTTCTGTATGGTTCTAGGAAAATTTTTAAATGGTGTATGAATATTTAATATGTAAACATTATTCAAACTTTACAATGGTTTTTCACACTTGACCATCTCATTTACATCAATTGAAAGGTTCTTTAGGGAACCAAAAGTGGTTTACTGAAGTTATCACTCCAAAAATCCCTTTCTGAACGCTTTTTTTCGGGTGTGTACAACATGACACATCCACTTACTCAGAGACAGCAAACCATTCATTAAGGAAGAAAGCACAAAAGAGTGTTGGATGTATTTTTACAGACTAGTAGTGTCTTGTGGTCTTGCAGGTTGCAGACAGATCTTTCTCATGTGGAACATCCCATTGCCACAGACAGCTGATCCTCCCATGGAAGTTACAGATATTGCTTTCCTCAGTGGTCTCCACTGACATGGGGAGCAAGAGCTGTGAAGTCGCCTCCCCACAACTTTCCCGTATCCCCTTACTAAATGCCACCTTAGAGCCTGTTGTGTGTACGTATGCGTGTATGTGTGTGAAAACTTTAAAAAGCATTAAGAACAATATGCTGTACATGTATTCTTTTCTCTGTGTTTTGGAGAAAATAAGCATGAATACTTGTAAACCTAAACCAGAAAAGGTTGAGTGAGAATAATGGTGGAGTTGATTTTGGAGGTTGATTATTTCTGTGATGGTGTAATCTTGTGTTCTGTTATGGCAATCAACAGATTTTTTTTTCTGTATAGTATGTTATATGACCAGTAAAGTTGTGATTTTATGAAATGTATATGACAAATAACAGTTGAATTGTAAATTTGAACAGCTCGTTTGCTTTACTGCTCCGTGAAAGCCATTTGAGTTCAGGTTCAAGGTTTGTTGTGTTGTGTGGTTCGCATCCCGGCATCGACATGAACATACTAAAGTGTAACACAGGTCGTCTATGTACATATGTACATTGTGTCAGCCCGCTTACAACTGACTATAAAATGTATGGCAACCTATTAGCTACAGCTAGAAAGAAGGTGTGCCCGATAAAGCGGCTGCCAAGTGTACTTTGAGTGTATGCATTTTATACTTGTGTTAAGCATTGTTTCGTTGGTTTTATTTGCTTCTTCAGATTTTTCACTTTTAACCAGAACTGCACTGAAGTGGTACGGGACTGTAAGGTCAGTAGAACCATAATCACATGTAGAAAAACTGACCTTTCTTATTCAGTGTCATTCTAGTTTGTCAGAATAGATCAATACGCTGAGAAGCCGAAGTGGGACAGTGAAGTAAAATTTTACCTTAATGTGTTCATTCACAGCATGTTCATGAAATTTCTGTTTTCAATCTAAAGCTCAGTGTGAGGCTGAAGTATAGAATGTGGACTTTTTTTCTGCGTGTGCTCATTCATGCATTTTAACATCACATGTTGTCCAGAGTAAAAGCTGACATTTTACATTTTAGCCCTGAATTAATTTGTGGCATGAAATGCAAAATTATTAATAGGTAATAAACTTCACTGGCCCAATTCTTATGTTTCTCATTCTATTTATTCAATCATGTTTAGGTGTGGTGTATCCTGTGAATGTGTACATTACAAAAATAAACTGAAGAAAACACGTAAAAAGTGTTCAAACTGGAATCGTTTAAAACTTCTTGTTTGTAAATCTTTAAATGTTACTAAACACTTGGTCAGGCACTAATTACGGTGCTCTAAAGAAGAGCTTCCCAACGTTTTCCTATAAAGAGCTCTTACATTTTGGGATTTATAAAAAAAAGTCAGTGTAATCACAGTGTAAATGTTAATCTTATGCACACTTTGCGAGCCACCGTCTACCCCATTCATCATAGGCAAGTTTCAGATCACAAGACTGCTGCTGCAAGTTGCTTAAAGCTTCTAGTATTTGGGGTAATAGACCATTCAACAGGGACACTGGCGTTGGAGTGGCATGGCAGTGTGCGTGGCATTGCTGAGCCCAGTCGGACTACAGGCCAGTTGCATTCACCTCACACAGCATGAAGGTCTTTGAGAGACTGGTCCTGGTTGTCCAGCACAAGATCCCCTTCAGTTCGCTTTCCAGGCCAAGACTGGAGTGGGTGATGCCATCATCTATCTGCTGCACTGTGCCTGCAGCCACCTAGACAAGCCAGGTGGATCATGTTCTTTGATTTCTCCAGTGCCTTCAACACCATTCAGCCTGCCTGATGTTGTGGGTGTTCTATGAGTCTGTAGTGGCCATCACCATTTTCTATACTGTTATACTGGGGTGGCAGCTTGAAAGAGGCAGACACCAAGAGAGTCAACAAGCTGATCAGGAAAGTGGGCTCAGTGGTGGGTGAGGAACTTGACAACTTAGAGACTGTGGCTGAAAGGAGAACATTGTCTAGACTTCAGTCCATCATGGACAACGCTGATCACCCTTTCCACAGTGTTGTGGCTGAACTGAGAAACACTTTTAGCCCTAGACTCACCAGCATAAAGTGCTTCACTGAACGCCACAGAAAATCCTTCCTCCTCACTGCAATCAGACTCCTCCCCCTGTCACACACCCACAAAATAATCTGTGCAATAAACTGATGCTAATTTCTCACTGAGTTTGAATCATTTTCATTATTTTATTTATTATAATGTCATCATTTTTTTCCAGAATTTATTTCTTTTGCTGTAGTGCTAGTTTTAAAGAATGTTATCGCTTTTCTTACCTTGTACAGATGGCATCAGGCCCATGAGTTGCATCGGTTGGTTTTCCACCACCAGATCCAGGCTGTTTGTGTGATCTAAATTGCATGCCATACCTTTATCTTGATCCTCAGCTATATTGTGAGCTGTTTGGCTGTGGGGCTGAACTCCTAAAGTCAGGTAAGTCAAGTCAAGTCAGTGTTTATTGTCATTTCAACCATATACACAGTACACAGTGAAATTAAACAATGTTCCTCTAGGGACCATGGTGCAACACAAAGTACAAGACAGAAATACAGTATTATGACACACTGTGTTCTAGCTGCAGAGTCATTAAGTGTGCAGAAATGTGAAAGAAAGCAAAGACTGAGGCAGACAGCAACAAATAATTGTGCAAAGGTAGCAAGTAGCAGCAATAGGAACAGAAAAAAATGTACAGTACAGGGGGTCCTCGGGTTACGACACAGTTCCGTTCCTACGACAGTGATGTAACCAGAATTTTGGTGCAAATCGAAACACACTCTAGCCTAAGTCACTTACCTATCCTAACACAGTTGTAAAATCATAATCTAGAACATAAAAACACAACAAAGCCACAGAAAAAGGAAAAGGACATAAATATACTGTACTTGTACACTGTACTGTAGTAACAGAAACCAAACTAGTTCGCCCACGTAGTCCGTAAGTACAACATTAACAGCGTAAGCCGAAACACTCACGTCTCTATTTTTTAAAGTTTTTATGGGAGTGAGCATCGTGAACTTGAAACGTCGTATGTCGAGTCTGTCATAACCCGAGGACCCCCTGTACCGGTTTACGACCGTACAGAAATGCAGTGCGTAATTTTTCGTAGTTTTCCAAACCAGCCACTCTCTCGCGTTATCTCGTGCTGCATTCAGTGCAGTCGGATATTGGAGATTCGCGCTCGTACATGTCAAATTGGCCGTAATTTTTCTTTTAATTCGTTGCTGACAACTGGGGTGGCAGCAGGGGTGGCAAGGCTTTCTTTTAGGGTGGCATTTGCCACCCTATGCCACCCCGGTATATCCGCCCATGCCATCATGGTAGTGAAGGCCCGGATGCTGCAAAATTTTCTGCCAGGTATACGGAGAGAAAAGATTTGTGGGCTCATCCACAATGCTGGTGGCTTTGCAGATGCAGCATGTGGTGTAAACGTCTGCAACAGAGGGGAGAGAGACCCTGATGATCTTCACAGCAGTTCTTACTATCCTCTGTAGGGTGTTGCGATCTGATGCAGCACAATTTCCGTACCATGCCGGGATGCAACTACAGAGAATGCTTACTATAGTTCCTCTGCAAAATGTTGAGAGAATAGGGGTGGAGAGGTACATTCTCCTCAGTCTCCGCAGGAAGTAGAGACACCGCTGGGCCTTGATGTGAACACCAAGGAACTTGGTGGTCTGGATGATCTCCACTGAAGAGACGTTGATATTCAGCGGAGAGTGATCACATCAAACTCTCTTAAAGTCAACAAACATCTCTTTTGTCTTGTCCTCATTCAGAGACAGATTGTTAGCCATCTGTATGCCCCCTCGTCATTCCCGCTGATCAAACCCACCACAGTCGTGTCATCAGCAGACTTAATGATGTGGTTAGAACTGTCCATGAGCGTGAACAGTAGAAGGCTAAGGTTTTCATACATAAATACATGCATACATATTGTTCTGGTCACAGTTCTTCATCTGTCTAAAGCAATATATATATATATTGCTTTAGTCCTTACCGTGCCCACACTGTCTGGGTGTACAATTTAAGAAATAGTAAATATGGACTTACTGGACCTGTTATTACCATAATAAAAAATGTACTTGACATCAGCACAGTAGTTGATGCATGCCTCCTTAGCCTGCTAGACGGACGTGAGAGAACTACTACACAGAAAAATGTTACATTGAATCTCCTTGGTTCATTTGTGCACATTATTTCCAAATGAAAGAAATATATTTCAGTTTACTTACCTTTTGTAACAACTGTGTTCTTTTGTTCATGTGAAATTCATGTACACTTTTAAATCAGTAAATACAATGCATCTTTTTTTCAGCAGGTCATGAGTCAAAAATGATGTTTGGGGAAGAGGTAATGGATATTTTGCTGTACTGGAATCTTATGGAAAGGAGAAACAAAGAGAGAGACAGAGAGAGGGAAAGAGAGAGAGAAAATAAAAGGGAGGATGGTGCAGAAGATTCAGCAGATATAGGGAGAAAAGGGAGGAGAAGGAACAGATGGACTTAGGCGGATTAAGTGGAATCTGGGTGTGTTTGTGATAGAAACTCATTCAAGAGAATGTGACTAAGAAAGAAGGGAGAAAAGCGAAATGCTTATGAGAGAACGAGGTGATGGAGGGGTAATATCTGTCTTAGGTAAGTTCTAATGGATTTTCGGTGAATGATAGTGAAAGGGGCAGTGAGGCAGAGGCAAAAGAGTAAAGTGACACGAAAAAGAAAGCCAGCAAAGCTTTATGGACAGGCAGTGTGTGAGTGATGGAGATGTTGTGTATTGCTTGTGTAGTGATGTGCAGGTTTATGATGCAGTTCTTGAAGTTCTTGAATGCAGTTCTACAGTAACAATTTTACCATTGATTTTTATTTTTAAAAAAAACCTTAATACATTTGTTGCAAACAGGCATAAATCAACACTCTGACTGGACTGTTCTGTCTTAAAATGGCTGCTGGATGTTAAATGTGTCAGAATAGGCACAAATATGCCTGTCTACATTTTTTTACATACGCACACACTCAGTGTATGTGCTTATTTTTTTAAACTCATTGGTTTTAGTGCTGGTATCATCACGGTAATCATGTTAATACAATTATATTTTGTCTGATATATTTATCTATTCAATATATTTTGATAAGAAGCAAATTATTTTAGTGTTTCATTTTATTTCTTCTGTTTTAGTAATATTACCCTAATTTTATGCATTTTTATTTATCAGTTTAAATGGATAGACAGATAGATAGATGATTGGATTGATGGATGGATGGATAGATAGATAGATAGATAGATAGATAGATAGACAGACAGATGGATGGATGGATACATGGATAAATTATATATATATATATATAGATAGATAGATAGATAGATAGATATATAGATAGATAGATAGATAGATAGATAGATGGAAAAAATATTATTTTTAATGCATATTAGACATAGAGTTCAATATTGCTACCAAAAGTTTCCAGCAACAGGTGCTCTTTTTAATACTGACCTCTTTTATTTCATCTCCTGGTTCAGGTGTCCTGGCTGACTGGTGAGGAGAAAGGATCAAGGGACCGAACAGATGTACCTTTCTCCAAGAGATTAACCTAAATCATAAAGGATTAAACAAGAAACTGTGCTGCTTGAGACATGGAATAAATAAGGAACAGGAAAAATCCTCATCACTCCAGGAAACCAATCACTCAAAGAGCGAGAAGGAGGGAGACAAAATACGGAAGCGACAGAAAATCAAATTAATAATTGTATAATGGCCGACACTTTCTGCAGAGTGGTATAATAACACTTCATCATATAATTATTACAATGGGATGTAGTAACACCATGTTTTAACTTCAGTCAAAGGGGCTGGTTTTCTTGTAAGTCTCCCAAACATTCTCCAAATTAATGAATTCTGAGTATCGATCAAACCTGAGTTGATACTTAAATGACTTATCATAGACGCTTTGATAAATACTAGTGACCTTCACTGGTAACTGTCCCACTGGAAGATTCACAGTCTGTGGACATTTAAGGCATTACCACTCATGGACGACATGGACGTATAAGACGTATAAGATCCATCCGAAGGCAAAACTGGAGCCTGTTGTCGTCTTAGCACATCTGTCTCTTTTCTCGTCCTCTCGCTCGCTCTAAATCCACCGGACTTCTTCCACAGCTTTGTTGACCTTTTGCTACTGGGCCTGTTTACTTCTTCGATTCCTCTGTTTATTCCTCTCCTTATGTGCCACTCCTCCTCTTGATATTAAACCTTTCAATCTGGTCCTAAGAGCACTGTAATCCGGCCTTCTCACATAAGTGGGAAGAGCCCACAGGGGCTTCCATGTCACACACACAATCTCATATGACAGTATCGCCCCCTCTAGTTCTACGCTTCCAACTTTTTCGCTTCTTTATTTGTTGACTTTCTTTAAAAGCCTGTAGAAGCCTGTATAATGTTTCTTCTCAGGCCTGACCTTATCCCATATCACTTCACCTATTCAGTCTGGTTCTCAAAGATTTATTAGCATAACAGGAGGAAACTTTAGGGCCCTGTTCTCCCTCTCTCTCTCTTTCTCTCTCTCTCTCTCTCGTCCGTCATGCTGGAGCACATGTCCAGACGTGGTCGTTCCCTGCTGTCCCTCTCTCTAACCTCTCTGGCTCTCACTCTCTCTGTCCTGGCCTTCTGCACCTCATACTGGTGTGAGGGAACCCATAAGGTGGTGAAACCCCTCTGTCTGTCTCCTGTGAAGATGAAAAACTGTGGCCAGAACAACAGCCAGCCCTACACCACTGGTAAGCAGGAATTTGGTTACATACACATTTGCCTTCCTAAATGTATGCATAGCTCCTGGAAAAACCTTAATGTGGAGGAATTATGGAGCCAATACATTAAGTTTTTAGCTTTCTTTTAAGAATATTTAGTGAGGTAGCTTCCCTGATATCTGTAGGCGCTTTACAAGGTTGGCTATACAAGAACACGTTATAAAACTAACTTATTCCATTTGGCACTAGACTCATGCCATATGGAATCTCTCCAACATCATTAAACACACTCATATATAGTGGTAAAATGTAATTATGCAAATATTACAAATAATTATCAATGGATATAAGTGGGTCAGCAAAGTCACAAAACATATTTTTTGTTGAACATATAAAATTCAAGAAAATCTGAAATACACAGTTCCATATTTTTTGTTTTTTGATATTATCCACTTTTAAATATCGACGTGATGTGAAAGCATAGCATTATCAAAGTCAGTGCAGTGTGAGGCCAGAAATAATCTGCAGTCACATGTATCTGTGCTCCTGTGCACATACCTCTGTGCACAGTGGAAAAAACAGCTGCATTAAAGTAAAAGGACGACACAAACTTTCCTTTTTGCAGTAATGATGAGAATGCCTCTTTAGAGAGGAAACATTAATCTGATTAAAGATTAAAAGTCACACTAATGTTCATTAATAAGCTATACTTCATTAACTTTAGTGTCAAGGTTCAGCTATGAGGTATGGTCTGTGACTATATTCTTTATCTGTGAAATATAGACATAGTTTTCACAAATGTTAAGCCTCCTTTTTTCTTTGTTCACACATTTCTCCTCTCTCCATCTACCTCAAACCTTTACACAGAGACCCCCACACCTGACCCCAAAAAATCTGAATCAAATGTGACATTGTCCCCGAAGCAGAAGGAGGAACAAGCCCTAATAAGAGCAAAGAAACTGGCCAATGCAGTTCACTATATCTGGGAAACAGGAGAGGACAAATACATGCTTAGATACTTTCACACAGGCTTCTGGCTGTCCTGTGAGAAACACCATGAGGGTGAAGAAGGTAAGAGCGTTGTGTCTTTATTTCCCAGTAAGATTACAATGTATTACAATGTACACCCTGTGAAAGTATTGAAATCCTTGGAAATGATCTACAGGGTCTGAATTACAAATGATATAGTAAAGTAAAGTGACCCTTTATAACAACACGTGAACAGTGTGAAATTCTTTCTCTTCATTTAACCCATTCACCAAGTGAAGCAGGGGGCTGCCACCAACAAGGGGCACCCGGGGAGCAGTGTGTGGGGACGATACCTTGCTCAAGGGAACCTCAGTGATGACACTAGCAGTCCTGGGATTCAAACCTTCTGATCTCAGAGTGAACTCCCTAACCACCAGGCCACTAGCTGCCCCTGCATTTTTATATATAGGAAACATATAAGAATATATATATATGAAACTGATGTGAACTGCATATCAACATATGTGAATATTTGTGTATGAAAATATTTTTTATTTATATTCTATTCTATTCTATTCTATTCTATTCTATTCTATTCTATTATATTATATTATATTATATTATATTATATTATATTATATTATATTATATTATATTATATTCACACACACATATTTAGATAAGTTGACACATGTTTCCTATCAGTGTCTTTATTGTCAACTCAAATACAAGAATGTGCAAGAATGAAGACAATATTTACAATATTCTCTCAATTATATGATTCTCATTCATACAAATCAGTGGGAAAATTCGTGTATCATGCTAGAAAAGGCTCATAAACAAAAAAGTGACTGTCCTACAGTCACCCAGTCAAAGTCCTAGCCTCAGTTCCACTGAGAATACTTTACATTGTTTGAAAACTGGACATCCGACTAACCTGGACAACCTGCTGCAAATCTGACAGGATTATTGGAAAAAATCTCCAGATAAATAGACTTAACTTTTTTATCTCTGAAAATAGTTATAGCACATGTGTTTACAATAAAATACTGCACAGAAACATAAAAATATGTATAAGTGTCATTGGCAATATAGAAAATTTTGTTAGCTTTAATTGGGAAGAATACTTTTGTAAAGCACTGCGTATATACACTTTACAGTCATTGTCTTCTTGTAATGTTCAGCCTTTTCTTCATCAATTTCTATACTGACTATGGAATATTAGCTTCTAGAATTTGTTAAAATGTAGAAAAATCCTTTCAATCTTCTATCCCTACAATGTTTCTTGTGTCACTGGCGTAATAGATCCAGTGCTTAACGATTGACAAAGTGTTTTTATATGGTAATGCTTTTCGTTTTTTACTCAAAACACACCTTTGGTGATTTGGAGTTCAATTAGTTTGTTTCTTCAGGCCATAGTACTTGATTCCAAAATGCTTCTGGTTTGCTTCTGAGATTTGTGTTAAATACTTCAGATGTTGACTTTTGTAGTGATCAGATTTAAAGTTACCTTCTGATGACCCTTCCATGTAGATGATGCATCACACAGAAGATCCGTGCATCACCATTTTCATGCCAGTCAAAGCACAGATCTTGTCTTCATTAAAACAGTTCTCATTAACTTCCATTTCTTTATGAGATTTTAGACACTGAACATAAACAGGGATTAGGATATATTTTATAGTCTTCTCTTGCTTTATAGTCCATTATTTTTAGTTTCAGATTCACAGTGAGTTGGTGAAGATCTCATAGCTGTTGAGTGAAAGCACATCACCCTGAGAGCTTTGAAGTGTCTCATGACTTATTATGCTCTGGAATTGTCTACACTTGTCTTGGATTAAGGTCTAAACAAATAAATAAATAAACACACACACACACACACACACACACATGTATAT
>JBBPCZ010013183.1:0-14939 GCA_037974445.1 Brycinus macrolepidotus
GTGTGTGTGTGTGTGTGTGTGTGTGTGTGTGTGTGTGTGTGTGTGTGTGTGTGTGTGTGTGTGTGTGTGTCTCTCTATACACAGGCTGAATAACTGTATTGGATTCTCCAACTACAAGTTCTTCCTGCTTTTCCTTCTGTATTCCTTACTCTACTGCCTCTGCATCGTCACCACTGTTACACCCTCCTTCATTCACTTGCGGCTGGTGAGGGAAATTTTAATCAGTGTACCAATTTAGCACTTTTAGAATCACCACTAGTTGTCACCACTAGAGCACAGATGCAGAATAAATTAGAATGCTGGTGTTGCTGAGGTCGGTGAGTGTTCACCTTTAGCAAAAGGAGAGAATTTTAAGAGAAGATATCTGTCTTGGTAGCGCCTTGCTCAGGCAGACAAGTTTAGCATCCAAAGTTTGAGTTAGTGGAGTAGGCTTGCAGCTAAGAGTTATAAATGTTTAATCTGTGAATTACTTTTGATTAATTGACTAATGCAATCATTATGGCTTCTGCTGTTTGCTCACATTCTGCTCCATCACAGCAACACCATCGTTCAAATCTCTGTAAGAACATTAAAGTGCTTTATAGGGTCCTTGTGGCCCATGAGTAATGAGGGTCCATAGTTTATTGAGGTCTCATGGTTAAACTAGTGGTGAGTGGTGTGACAGTAGTGATTTAAACAGCTGTAACTGTTTTTAAGTGCAATAATAGAATCAAATATGGCCCTTGTTGGCATTGCTATCTGGGAAAGACTGTTTGGACAAACTTAAGTGCTTAAGTACACTGCAATCCAGTTTAAATGGGTTGCCAAATGTGCCTACTTTTACTTCTCTCTCTCTCTCTCTCTCTCTCTCTCTCCCTGTCCCTCTCTCTCTCTCTCTCTCTCGCTCTGTTTCTCTCTCTCTTGCTCTATCTCTCTCTCTGTTTCTCTCTCTCTCGCTCTCTGTCTCTCTCGCTCTCTGCCTCTCTCTCTGTCTCTCTCTCTCTCTCTCTCAGTCCGGGCTATTTGACAGTTCAGCTAAGCTGCACGTGTTGTTCTTGACACTGGTGTCGGCTATATTTCTGGTGACCCTGTCCTGTCTGCTGCTGTTCCACTGCTGGTTGGTCACAAACAATAAAACCACCCTCGGTATGGGCTCTCAATGCACGTTTTTTTGTTAAAGGAGAACTTCAGTCTAAATGCTTTGCTACATCCTGATCCTGGAGATCTACAACACTGAAAACTTTTGACCGAACACACCTGGTTCAGATGCCCATATAGGCCTATATTACTTGGTTCAGGTGTCTCAGATTAGAGTTGGGGCTCTGCAAGGTTGTAGATCATCAGGATCAAGTTTTGGCACCCAAAAAGTGTTAAAGATTATCGAAAACTATTGAAGAACATTTTGCTTTAACACTAATTGAACCACAGCTCTGCTTCATAAATGCTGTGGGTGGGGTATTGTTGAAGTAGTGCTCGATGAAATTTTATCAATGATTTTTGTTCCCTGAGTGTAGAGATTATTGTATTAGTGGAATGTGAAATATGGTCTTTTTTTCACTCTTTCTCTCTCAGAATGGTTGTCAGCTCCATTTTTCCTAGACGGCCCAGACAGCAGAGCATTTGACGTGAATCTAAGAGAGAACATCTTCCAGGTGTTTGGTTTGGACTGGAGACTCTGGCTACTCCCAGTTTCCAGCAGGTCACTTCTTCCACAGACCCTGATATTATGAATGCTACATGGATAATACATTTTTTTTGTCTGTGGAGCAGTAGTACTGAGCAGTAGTAGTTTGAGGTGGTGTTAGAGCAGTTTTCGCGCTTCTGCTTATCTGAGACCCACACTGAGGATCTTCTCTTGTTGCAGTGAAAGAGATACTTTGCCCAAAATGCTAACGTAGGTACTACGTAGCCTTAGAATGACTGAAAGCTAGCAGGCATCATTTAGCTTGTACGCTAAACAAGTCATGTTACCTGATCCTCACTGGCTTTCGTTCACTATTAGTCACATTATCTTAATATTTGAGATTTCTGCTGCTTGTTCTGGGTCAGTGCACATGGGGAAATTCAGTCCTGAGTACTTTTGGAAAAGCATTGACCTTTAGTCGAGCACACACATTCAGAGACTTACAAATAGCCCTGTTATGAAACAAAAAAAATATTTTTTCTTTATAGTCAAGGTGACGGCCACTCCTTTCCCCTAAGAAGGCGGGCCACATCCCACCATCCAATCATGGCAAATGGCTCTGGATGCTGGGAGCCAGAAGGAATTGAGGGTAAGAAAAACATTGAAAATTCCAGTTCAGTTCATGTAACTTACCCCTAACTTTAGGTAGATAACTTTTATTTAGGTATTCACTGAACAGTTCATTACTGCTAATAGGTCTCTGTTACACCTAAACTATTGGGATCCAAACTTCGTCCTAATGGACGACATTCGACCACCTTAAAGATCCTTCTTACAGAGTTTTTTTAAACACCTTTTGAACTTTAAACAGACAGAAATGACTATTTGTGGTCTGCTTTTAACTGTTAAATTTGAAAACTGTTAATTAAATTTGAACTTTTTCATCTTGTTTTGTATTTTTGATTTGCTGCACCTTTTTTAATCATTTAATTGAATTGAAATGGCTTAATGCAATTAATTTAAATATAATTAATCAACCACCGGCCTGTTAGTGACTTAATTAGTGACTTAATCAGCACTCTGTTATCTGGAACTGAGAGATTCGCCTGATTGGGTGCCAGTATGCGCTGGTTTTGGTAAATCTTTAATTTAAACTCCGACTAAATTCACCCCACTTCTCACGCTGTCTCTGAGGGCTATCTGTCTCTCTTCCTCTCTGTCATTAACTTAAGTGTGTTACCTCAAAGAGTAGAGTTACTGTCACACACTGCCCCCCCCCCCCCCCCCCCTTTCACACGGCTAATGGCAAAACACACACAGACACACACACACGCACGCACGCAGTGTCCCCCCGGAGTCAATGGCAACACACAAACTTGTGCCAAGTCACACAAAACACACTAATCGGTGACCACTTGTAAATTATACTCACGGTCGTCTCACAGTGAAACTGTGAAATGTATTTTTTTTTTTCTGTCAGACAATCACAGACACTCCTATTTGCATATGCTTTTAGTCCAGGCAGTGTTGGGCAGCTGTTTCCAATAAAATCCAAATGAAAAGAAGCTAAAAAGACTTATATAAATAAGGAGGGAACTCGGTGTCATCCAAATCTGAGAACAGTGTTACAGGGTCTTTAAATACTGCCTTCTATGCTTTGTGGTGGGGATTGCTGATCTTGGATCAGCTTTGTGAGTGGAAAGTAATCAAGTGCACCTAAATCAGAAATGTGAGCTCCTGCTGCCCCCTGCTGGCTGTGGGAGTGCACTGCACAAATTGTCTGCTTGATAGATTTCACAGAAGACTTTAAAGGGTCCATACACTACATATTACTTGTCTTTTTTTCAATGAGGCCCATTTGTAACAGTCATAATTCATTTCTATGTATTTTGACTCCTTGGGTGTGGCTAACTGTTGTAGGAAGATATTTGTAAATGCATGGGTATTCGTGACATCACAAAAGCATTTAATTTCCAAAAGGACAGATTTTTTTCCCAACTAAATGGGAAAAAAATCTGTATATTTTGCCTGCACTTTAGTTTAGGTTTCTGTCCATATCAACATCTGTCCATATCAACATCTATATCTACCATGTTTATAAAGGTGGAGCAACCTTTAGCAGCAACAACTGCAACTACAAGCGTCTGTCTTTCATGTCACTGTGGAGAATTTTCTTCCAACTTTCTTTCGCAGAATTGGAGGCTTTTGTATATATACTGGCCCCTTTAAGGACCTGGCACAGCATCTCAATGGTCAGGACTTTAAAACCTCAGTCTTGCTCCATAACCCAAATTCACTTGAGCTTCAGATCATGGACTGATGACCGAATGTTCTCCTTCAGGGTTTTATGGCAAGTCATCACACTTCCACCATGTTTGACTGCTTGCCGTATTTGCCTTACGTCTGATGTAACGAGACCTCTATTTTCCAAAAAGAAATACTTTTTACTCGTTAGTGCAACATAATACCAGAAATCTCAAGTTAAATAGCCTACAAGTCACTTAGTAATGGTGGAATCATGAAAACTGACTTTATCTGAGACACGTGAGGTGAACCTGGAATTCCTTAGATGTTTGATTGGGTTCTTTTGTGACTTCCCGCATGAAGTGTCGTTGGGCTCTTGGAGGAATCTGTGTAGGCCGGCCACTTCTGGCAAGATTCATCATTGTTCCAAGTTTTCTCCATTAGGAGATACAGGCTCTCACTCTGTGGTTCACTGGTGTCTCAGACCCTTAGAAATAGCTTTGTAACCCTTTCCAGACCCTTTGAGATATTTCAGTAACTTTCTTTCTCATCTCTCGTGGAATTTCTTTTGGTCGCGGCTGCTGTGCTGCTTGTTTTCATCCACTCCACACTGCTGGAAAGGGAAAACTCCCAGTTGGTATTGAATTTCTTTTAATAACTGATCAAGTAAAACTGTATTTTGGGTTCATTCCTTGTGTTATTAAATTTAGTTTGAAGATCTAAAATGATTGTGACAAGAATGCAAATAGAGATCTGGAGGGGGGGATTCTTTTTTGCGTTACTGTAGTGTTATTGGTAGCTATACGTTTTCATTACTTGTTACTCCAATGCTAAACTATTCCATTTTTTCAAATATTGCTTTAATATTTGCAGGAGCATAGCAGACATACAAATTATCTTTTCAAAATCATTCTGTGCACTTTAACTCCCTAAATCTTAAGAAAGTTTTGATGGGGCCTAAAGTACATGAATCACTAGACTGTTTACTTTTACAGCTTCCCAAGAGGACCACACTGTTACCATAGCAATAGATGACTGACAGCTGTATTAAAAAGGTAAGAGAAATGTTTACTGTTTACAGTAATTACTATCCTTTTCACAAGTGACTGTTATAACTCAGCACAGATTATGAAGATGGGATAATTATGTAATTGTGTTTGTGTGTGTTGCTCTTCTAGGCCGTTTCAGAGCGAGAGAAACAGTTTGAAAGGTGTGTACACCCGAAACAACTGAAAACCTCAGGTGCAGAAGCAGTAGTGCTTTTGTGTGGTCAGATAGCTTTAAGCTCTTAGCTTGGTACAACACTGTAAATGAAATGATGTTGGTGAGAAAGCGTGTCCAATTTTTTAAAGGGGAATTCCACCATTTTTTCAAAGTAGTTTTGAGAAGCTTTTGGCCTAAAACTAAATCCATTCATGGTGGAGGGACATATGCAGGGTGTCAAAAGGCAAAATAGTGCTCAAAGAAAACTGATTTAGTTCAGACTTGCCACTATTTTACCATCATCAGCATTCAGTGTAAACACTCAGAAAACACATGTAGGTTCGTTGGTGGGCTTGGAGAGGAAATAAAAAGTCTATTTGTGTTGATGTCTCAACCCCTGGGTCCCTTCACCACTACTGTAAAGAAATCAGTCAGTAAAAGGACAATTTCACACCAAACACACTCTGAATGACTTTGTTTACATCTCAAACACTGGATTATGCAGAAGTGTATAAAACCAAATGTTGGAATTCCCACTGAAAGAACCTTTCATACAGTTTGTTACTGTGTTTTAATGTAAACATTTCTCTGATCACGTACGAGACATCAATAGCTAACTTAATACCAAAGCAACAATTTTTACTTCCAAAAGTGGTATAGGGTGTGAGAATTTGCCAGTTTGAGATTATCTAGCTTCTGTGATTTTATAGAAAAATGGCATAAATAAACAGCAGCTATTTAATACAAAATATTTTTATTTATTTATTTTTTTCTTATTTGATAATGACCTAGCACTGAAATTTCCACAGGGGCAAATACATGCATCAAAGCTGGAATGTGTGTCTTCTAATCCATTCAAGAACACTCTAGAATCCACACTTTGTTCTGGCATTCAAAGTTGTGAATCCTAAGAAGGCCAAAGGTCAGCCTTTGTCAGATTAACTGGACACATCAGGTTAAAAAATGCACCAATCAGGGTGGAGTCCCCAAATGGACCAATAATAAACACAGCCAAAGCACATTATTTTCTGGCCAGCTGTATGGCAAAAGACAAACAACGAAATAAGTCCGTTCACACACAAACATAATTTATATCTCAGAGAATGAGTGCACGTGTGTGTGTGTGTGTGTGTGTGTGTGTGTGTGTGTGTGTGTGTGTGTGTTAGTCTGTGCCAAAGTATCTCTGGCCAAAGTGTGTTGGAGCAACCGGGTGAACTTCAGTTGTTAATATTGTGATGTCGGGGAACTCCTGAACAATGGACCTTGCACCTATATTTAAAATAAAACACACATACACACACACTTTAATAATGACATATGACAGCAGTTGTAAATAAATTAGCACAAAAATTATCCTAAGAGTGTATTACATGGTCACAACAGTGACTATGTTTGGTCTCCTGTGTGTACAGGTCGGAGAGATGATATATGTGGGGAGGTTGTGGGTGATAAACTGGGGCCTGTGTGTATGAGCATGATGGTATAAAAACTTTGTCACATTGTTTTTAAGGAGCTAAAATTTCTGATACCAATAATATCAGCTTATCTAACTAATTTATTATGGTCATAATTCCAACAGATTTAGGGTGATTTAGGGTGTTTTCACAATACAGCTTTTTGCCCTAAGAGTTAGGGATGTCTGGTCAAGTGTGAAAACTGTTTCCAAAGCTGTTTTCTAGTTCAGGAGCGTTCTAGACCAGGGCTTCCCAACCTTTTATAACTTGTACCTAGGTTCTCATGCAGGCAAAAGATCTTTTTGATCTTTTTTTTTGGATTCAAACAAGATTGTTTTTCCATAGCACATGTGACAACATTATGCATTATTTACATCAGTAATTGTAATGTTGGGTGTGTGGGTGTGTGTGTGCGGGTGTCTTACCATGTGGAGTGGAGAAAAGACTCAGCAGTATGATGTGTTTGGCTTGCAGGCCATGTTCCGTTAGCACCCTCACTGCCTCTATCACAGTGTTACCCGTACCTATTATGCATACACACACATTATTAAGAAAGAAAAACAACATGATTAGCTTGTTCTGGGAAAATATTCACATTAGGGCTGGGATCACTTATAGATTTATCAAAAATGATAATGGCACAGTAATGGTACACTTTCAAAAAAAGCCTTTTGTTTGATACATGCTATGATATATGATATACTTCTTTTTTTATCAAAAGGTATTAATAATTGTCATAAATTGTCCCAACCCTCTTTCACAAGCAGCTCGTCTAGTGGAAAAAAAAAAATACCATCAGACTGGCTCGTTAAAATGGTAAACATGTTAAATGATGCTAAAGCCTAAAGAGCTATAACACTAATTTATATAAAAATTTGCCTCTCATATACACAGTACGATGTGTAATGAAATGCCTTTACGACTGACAGAATCTGCATAAAAACAATTTACATTCATGGAAAAAGAAAAATATATAAAGTATAAATATAAAAGATAGATGTTGGAAACTGTACATTATAAAGTGCAGTTGTATGTGCAACATCGACCTGAGGTAGCTGCAGTGGGGAAAAAAAAACAGAAAATCGGAAATTTTAACTATTGTCATTTTACAGCAGCTCAAACAAGAAGTTAAGTATTTTTCTACATTTATTTTACATGATTTTATTAAAAAAAAAAAAAAAAACAGTTCACATTTACATTAATTGTAAACTGTAATTGTAAATTAATTTATTGACTGACGAGCACTCAGCACACCGTGTACTCTCTGCCAAAAATACACCTGGGCACTTGGATCCAATAGATAATAGTGAGTCATACAGGGTCAGAAACCACATAAGCAAATCTGTTAGAGATTACTAAGATAACTCCACATGGTTAGAGGCGAGAGTGGGATGCTTTCTCATTCTCAGCACAGTTTAAAAACATGTCAGTGCCATGCTGAGATTGATCCACCACCTAAATAATATCTGCTCTCTGGTGGTCTTGACCACTGATGAAAGGGGTAAAAGGGGGCTAAAAGACGATGCAGAGACCGTTTGTAACTGTAAACTGCACAGTACATCAGTGAAGCTGATAAAATGGACAAGTCAGGCAGACCTAAATTTATATTATGTTTAGCAAAAGAAGAGCTGTTTAATATACATTTAGAATAACCAAGATAAAACAAATGGCCACTAGAGATGGTCTTAAAATGCTTTAAAACCTCAAACGATTTTAACACGACTGCTTTTTAAAAAAAAAAAAAAAAAAAAAAAAAACTCACTAATAATGTGACCGGTCAGAGCACACTGATTACCACTGATGAGGGTCGATGGTCTGCATTACTCACTCAGTATGGGGTACATGAGCAGCACCTTCCTGCGACTGATGTCGGGGGGAAACTTGGCATAGAAAACTTTGGCTTTCTGAGTCTCCTCATCGCTCTGGATCAGAATCTTCCCAATGCGAATCGACCTACAGCAGTCCCTCAGACCCTGCTCCATGGCTTCACCTACACACAAACACACACACACACACACACACACACAAAATCAAGATTATTCCACACAATATGCTTTATTTAGTACAACAGACTACAATGATTTAGCTCAAATGACCATCAAATCCAGGTAGGTTAGCTGCAGAGTGACGAGATGTGCTCACTAAATCTATTGGTTAAAAATGGGATGGGTTCTTAACCTAAAATTAAACATCTTGATTGCTTCTTTAACCCTGGAAGTCACAGTTACTTCCAACAATAACAATTCTTCTTGTAATTTCATATGAATTAGTGGCTCAATGAAACAGGTCGAGAAATTGTTCAATCCAGACCACATTTGTGTTTGAGAACAAGAGGATATATTTTATTATGATTTGATTTTGATGAAAAATTATTAGTGCGTATAAAGCCTTATTGTGCTGCAAAAACTCATTATAGTTTTGCTGTTTTGTCATTTTTTTGGACAATACAATATACTGAAAATAACAGTAACAGTAATGGGCATCTGTGTCTCACTAGTGTGACCTGCTGGAGACAAACTCAGCTGGGAATCTTTAATGTAACACTCAACGATACTCACCACTTCGCATGATGCTCACACCACAGTTCCCCTTTTCAAACTTCACTCCCTCATATTTGTGACCTGAACCAAGAGGAGACAACCAAACAAAGCTAGGTGACATAACCACATATTACTGAGACAAATTCAAATTTGAATAGGAAACATCACAATAAAAGGTAACCTTTTACTGTAGGATAGAGTTCATAAGCTTTTACACAACTGACATAAACTGATGAACATTTATAAACTTACTGGGGTGAAACTGACTAAAGCAGGCTTTGTGACAGCTGATGCTTGTCAGAACAGACCTTTCTAAATATTAATGGAGGTTTAAGTCAGTTGCCATAAAAGGCTTTCATTCTGAATTTAGAAAAAGGATTTAGTGAAAGGGGAACTAACTGGTTTTATTTACATATGTATGTATATATGTATTTTTTTTTGTATAGTGTACTGTTCTTTTTATTTTGTTGTGTAGTTTTTATAGGTTATGCTGCCTCTACTTTCTTCTCTTGTTCTGTCCACTTCGCTGTTGTAACAATGCAGATTTCCCACCCGTGGGACTAATAAAAGGTTATCTTATCTTATTTGAGAAAGTGCATCATGTCGCTGTCTGCGCAAAACCTCCTATCTCCAGAAGGGTATATTTACAGAGGAGAAAAGGGATTTAATGTAATATATAATGTAATATACAATGGAAGTTAATGTAAAAATGATCAAGAAATGTTCACTCCATGTAAAAGGCGGCTGGTGTTTTCAAATTTTGTAGAAACTTACAAAAAACAATTCCAAAGTGGAGGTACAAGGTTTTGTGTGGACAGTGTTGATATTCTTTCTGAGATTATGGAAAAAGTAGAGGAGTAAAAAAGTGGGATATTTTACTGTAGTGGAGGGACAGGAAAAGTACTTTTAAAAAAGTACAAATAGTTGGAGAAAAAAGTATCTAAGTACAGTAATGAAGTACACATACTTCATTGATGTCCACCGCAGCCGGTGGGGTTAGTTAGCACAGGTTCATGCTTACCTGTAGGTGTGGTCACGGTACATTCGCTGTAGGGAAGCTGATTGAGTCCCTCTTCAACCACTAGTCTTATCTGGTTTAATACAAACAGCCAGTCACAACCTCAGACTGTCCAACCATCAGCAGAAGCAAGCCAATCATGACTTTGGGTACGTGGAAATAAATATTTCTGAAAAAAGCTCGCCAAATGCACACCAGACTAGCACAAGAGGTTACAGAGACTTGATTTCCAGAGAGAAATCATGTCCCATTCTTTTGCAAAACCCAAAAAGCAAAGCCAGAAAAAAAAAAACTTGGGGAAATTTGATTTTTCACCTAACCACTGGGTTACAAATCAAGCCCATAAAGATTATGGGTTGTGTCCACTGCAAATTTAGCTCCTATTCATTTTCAGTAGAGTGTAGTGAAAAAAAATGCTTGACAGACTGTGAGACAGGGCAGCAGAAACACCTGTGCCAGCAATAAGGGGACTTTAAAGTAGCTGACCTCACTCAGTAGAGGAGCTTTCTGAATAAGTGTGGATATATAGAGTATTTTCTCCTGAATTAGCCTGTAAAATGGCATTATTAGCTCAGATAAAATAAATTCAGTGCTTCTTACCAATCTGTCAGCACAAAACACAAAATCGCCTCTACTAGTAGACCTGAAAGAAAAGGAGAAAAAAGAGAGAACATGATACCACTGATCCTGCTCAGTACAAGGAAGTACGTTCAGTAAAAATGACTACATATAGTCTAGAATATACAATCTTAAAGTCTACATTCTGTTTTTTTTTTCTTTTTCAGATTTGCTGCTATTTTAGCATCATCAACATTCAGTATAAACACTTGGAAGACACGTGAACACGGGTGGGCCTGGAGAGGAAATAAAATGGCTGTGTTTGTTTTGGAGACATTGTAACATCTGCTTCCTAAACCTCTGTGAATGACTTTATTTAACGACTGTATTATGCAGAAATCCATTTAAAAAATAAATCCTACTTTTGCAGGTTTGCCTTCGGAGTTGTGATTACTATTATCATCATCATCACTTATTATATTATTATTATGCTTCATGTATTGAGGCCCACATCATCTCTCCTCCTCACATCATCTCTCCTTTTTGTTACCTAAACATCGCTCTTGGTTTACAGCTCTTATAAACGATGATGCTGTTTGTTAAGCTTCTTAATCGAATATTTCGTTCCACCTTAATTGTTGCCAGGATGTCATCACTGTGTGATTTAGGGTGAAACGGAGAATTGGAAGGAGAAGCTGGTGAATGGGCAGCCGGCACATTTTGGAGGACACATTTACTAAAGCCATATGTGCATCTGTGGACCACGTATGGACCATAAGACTGTGCATCTTCAGCACCTGAAGACACTGGACGGAGGTTAAGCTCTTGGTGCCACTCACTTGTCCCTGATGATGGTCTGAAGTTCTCGTATTTGGTCGTTTAAAGGCAGGAGTTTGAGCTGAGGTCCGATCTGCAGCTGGACCTCGCTGGCCTGGTCGTGTCCCTGGTCGTGGTCGAGGTGGTGGTCGTGGTCTCCCGTGCTGCTGGAGGAGAAGCGGACCTGCTTGGCCGCGTGCTCCTCCGCCTGCCTGCCGTTCACCTGCTCTCTCTCCTTCGGACACGGCATCCCGTTCTCCACGCAGCCCGTTTCCATATGAACGGAAGGAGACGGCAGCTGGACGGAACGGAGCTTCTCTGTGAGGACCGCGGCGGACCGGGGTGGAGGACAGCTCTCCGCTCGGAGCTACTCTAGCTCTCCATTCCTCTCTCTCAGCGCCGCCACGGAGACCTAGTCCATGACGCAGGCCTGCAGGAACCAAAACACACTAACGGGACGTGACGCAAAGACAGTGTCTGATTGGATACAAGCGGTGTCAATCAACAGCTTCGCGGCAAAAGAGGTGGAGCACTAACGGCTCTGGACCAATGAGAATGCAGCACACTATAACGTCGCATCTGGAAGCTTATAAATTTGAATTGTTCGTTTTGTGACCTTATTATATGTACACATTAATAGTATATAGTGACAAAGAATGTCGTTATGTATTTCGCCATCTTCATTTTATTTATCAATTAAATGTAATAATGTGAAATAAATTAAATACATTGTCAGCCCTGTTGCTCAGATTAAATCTACCATCTAAAATTAGACATGATTTGTAGCTAAATGCATCATTTTCTACGAGAGAATGCAACTAGCCTTTCCAAGCCTTATTTTATCTGATTTATAATATTTTTAAAATCAGATAACATCAGCTCCACGATGGAGCAGAGAAAGGATCACACTGTGCATCAGGAGAACCAGAGAGAGACAGGACACTTATTATTAGCTGAACTCTTCATAACGATGGAGCAGCCTTGTGGATGTGGTTTAGGACACTGTATGACTTAGTGTGAGGTATAAAAACGAGCAGAACTTCACCATGTAGCTGAACACTGCAGACTAGGAGCGCTGATCCAAGATCAGTCCTCTACAGCCCTGGGACTGTCTGCAGCTTTCGGCTACGATATTTATGGGAAAGGTTTGGGTGACTATTGGTTTCTATATTTTAAGCAAATTCAGACTCATAACTCCAGTTCTAAACTGAATAAGCAACATTTGGTCTTAGCTGGCTGGATACATCTGGGGTCAGTGGAATACTATACATTTGATTTTTCACCAAACGGTTCCTTTAAAGGGGCTCAATACAACAGTGACAGTGTTAGTTTTATAAAATATGTTGTTTTTTAAGACAGCATGAATAGATTTTTGAAAATACAAATTTTTTAAAAATGTGCTGAAATCGCAATGGACTGTGTAACAAAGTTTTACAATTACCCATTACGCTGAAAGCAGAAAAATGTCAAAAGTATATTTACATATACATGGCGATAAATGAATAAAATAGAACATACTATGAACATTATTGTGCTCTAAAATCGGTAGAAAAAGGCCATATTGAAGTTTGTAGAGGGTGTGCACTTATTTACACTTAGAACATCAACAAAAACATGACATCCTCACATTAATGAACAAATTACAGAGAGGTTTTAAGGGCAAAAGATTGAATTACATTCACAAATCTTTCCATGCACAGGTGGGCTTGTTATAATGTAGAATAATTGTAGTATATATGTTATAATGCAGTATATATCTGTATATAATAGCAGAACCATAGAATGTAACAGTTAATTATATTATTATAGTGTAATTATAGTATATAAACTAAATGTAGTATAATTATAGTACATATGTTATAATGTAGTATATATCTATATATAATAGCATAACCATAGAATATAATAGTTCATTATTAGTCAATAGTTCATTATATAATTATAGTGTAATTATATTATATAAAATAAATTTTGAATACTTGTAGTGTATATGTTAATGTAGTATTTATCTATATATAATAGTATAACCACAGAATATACTAGTTAATTATTAGTCAATATAATTGTACTGTAGTGTAATTATAGCAAATAAAATAAATGTGTTATGATTATAGTGTATAATATGTGTTGTGATGTATTGTTTATACAACAAATATTATAATAAATTATAAGAGTGTTGTCAACATTTTCGTGCACTTGCTCACGTATGTATCGCGCACGCACCTGCTCGACAGTGGGGCGCGCCCCCGGCGCCGGAGCGCGCGACCGCGGTGGTCTGTGGGCGCGCGCTCTTTATGGCGAGTCTCAAAAGGAGAGGGGTGGAGGGGGGCTCACGAGTGCGCTGTTGGTTGTCAGGGCCTGGGTGCAGATGGGAGAAAAAAAAAACACACACACACACACACACACATTAACAGCCCCCCAGTCCCACCTCTGTCTCTCGCTCTCGCGCAGGTCTGGCTCAGTGAGACCCGCGATGACGCGAAAAGGAGGCACTCTCGCGGACCTTTGTCTGTATCGGGGGAAATGAGGGAATGAGATGAAGCCGTGAAGAGTGCGTGTGTGTGTGTGTGTGTGTGTAGGGGGGTTTAGGGGGGCGGGGGTGGGGGGTTGCTCCGGAGGCGCGAGGAGCGCGTCCACCCTGCCGCCGAGGAGGCAGTCCGGGCTCGCGCGAGAGAGTGCGAGAGAGAGAGAGAGAGAGAGAGAGAGGTGGGCAACATGCTGCTCCGGGGAGGAAGAGAAGCCCTAACAGTCTGCTGAGAAAACCGATAGAAAGGAAAAAACAAACGGGAACGGGAGGTGAGAGCGTGCGTCTCTGTGTTTGTGTGGTGCTCTGTGTGTGTGTGTGTGTGTGTGTGTGATGCGGTTCGCTGGGCCAGTGTGACGCGCGTCAAAGAGCTGCATTGGGTTCAGAAATGGGGGAGCTAGTGTCAGTTGTCATGATGAATCCATAATGGACAGGTGTGTGTGTGTGTGTGCATGCATAAGAGAGAAAGACAGAGACGCATAAAGGCTGCACGAATGGCTATTAACGCACCGATTGGGGCGGCAGAGAAAACAGCCTCGCGCTTATTGACGAAATACGTGAGGCAAAGCCAAACACTGACGAACCCAAATCACACACACACACACACACACACACACCAGCACCCCCTAAACACCGAGGCTGCATGCGCATATGAATAACAGATGATACTGAAGTTACAGCTCCTCATTCTTATTTTCCGTTCCACCTTAAATGCATGGAACTGCTGCAGCCTTTAAGGTGGTCTGGATGGTCAGAATGGGGGGCTGGAGAATACGAAGCCCACTTGAGCTTCTCGCAATAACAGCGAGGCCTCCCCGTGGCAGCTGTCTCGTGCATTCGAATGTGTCCGTCATCGTAAGGGTCAGTCTTCACGAGCCTGACCCGTGCTGCAGCCGGAGATATTGGGGTGTGTGTATGTGTGTGTGTTTTTTTTTTTTTTTTTGGGGGGGGGGGGGGGGGGGCCTGCATGGTGGGGCCT
>JBBPCZ010013236.1:2026-14934 GCA_037974445.1 Brycinus macrolepidotus
TGTGTGTCATTAAGAGCAGTGTGTGTTTTTAAGAGCAGTGTGTGTCTTTAAGAGCAATGTGTGTCTTTAGGAGCAATATGTGTGCATTTAAGAGCAGTGTGCAGTGGGTCTTTAAGAGCAGTGTGTGTCTTTAAGAGCAGTGTGTGTGTCTTTAAGAGCAGTGTGTGTGTGTCATTAAGAGCAGTGTGTGTTTTTAAGAGCAGTGTGTGTCTTTAAGAGCAATGTGTGTCTTTAGGAGCAATGTGTGTGCATTTAAGAGCAGTGTGCGGTGGGTCTTTAAGAGCAGTGTTTGTCTTTAAGAGCAGTGTGTGTCTTTAAGAGCAGCGTGTGTGTCTTTAAGAGCAATGTGTGTGTCTTTAAGAGCAGTGAGTGTCTTTCGGAGCAGTGAATGTCTCTTTAAGAGCAGTGTGTGTCTTTAGGAGCGGTGAGTCTCTCTTTAAGAGCAGTGTGTGTCTTTTGGAGCAATGTGTGTGTATTTAAGAGCAGTGTGTGTCTTTAAGAGCACTATGTGTGTCTTTAAGAGCAGTGTGTGTCTTTAAGAGCAGTGTGTGTGTCTTTAAGATCTTTGCGTCACGTCCTTCTCCAGAACATCTCTGGTTTACTTTCTGAACTTCTCGTCATTCCGAGGCTCCAAGAGGTTTCCCAGGCTTGAAAATTGCACCTTACTGAGGTTAACACATCAGCTTTCTGGTAAGTCCCTTAACATTTTAAAATCCTCCTTTAAAACTCTTATTTTGTCCTGTTATGTCATTGTTTCCCTGCTCCTCCAGCCGGCCATCTGTTAGCCTGTTAGCCTGATGGCTGACTCTAGGGCTGTTTATTTATCCTCTTTTCTCAAAATATTCACAATTTCAGTTCAAAACAGCCCTTTTACTACATTTACTGACACTCTGTGTTCTAAAGAGGATGTAGGAGGTGTTCTGGACTGAGATATTTGCATTAATGTCTGAAGTTTTAGCTACAAAGCTAATGTTGACTTTTGCAAGTTTGTTTATCTTCTTCATTAAGGTTAATAACCAGTCTCCTAGATACACAACGTCTCTTATTGCAGTTTCAGGTTTAATTTAGTGACATTAGCTTGGCCAGAAGAGGAAAATCATCTTAAAACCAAAGTCCTGGGTTTGTTCAGACCCTTATTTTGCAGAAAATCTCATCAGAAGTCTAACCAGAGCTGAGCTGACCTGTTACGGTTCCTCTCTTTTAGACCAAAAGGGGAAAATCATATTAAAACCTAAACCATGGGTTTATTCAGACCCTTATTTCCCTCTCTATCTTCAAAATCTCTTGAAGACTCAGCTGTTCAGAGAGCATCTCCTCTCCTAAAGCACTATCCTCTTGCACATAAAGATTTGAACACTTAACTCCCCTCTGGTTTTCGCACTGTCCTGAAACTTGACTGTTTCCTCGTATTGTAAGTCGCTTTGGATAAAATCGTCTGCCAAATGAATGTAAGGTAATGTTATTTTGCAGCAAATTTCACCTGAATGATGACCAGCACTGACATGTCTCTCTCGTTTTAGACCAAAAGAGGAAAATCATCTTAAAATCTAAACCATGGGTTTCTTCAGACCCATAACATATTTTGCCTGATGGATGACCAGAAGCTGAGCTGACCTGTTACTGTCTCTCTCTTCCAGGTGCAGTATGGTGGAGACCCTTGGTTTTTTAATGAAATGGTGTCCAGCTGGGCTGCTCAAGTGCACCATTCTTTAATAATCAGATTAAAATGAAGTTCTGCATTACATTCGAAGGTAAGCAGTATCTTTTGTGTGTTTTATGTGTGTCCTCCATGGATGTGGCCGAGTTTTTGCTTCATGTTAAACTAAATTCATGGACGTGCTCTGTTTGCCTACCAGGCTGATCCCTTCTCTTATAACTGCCAAATAGTCAGGAGTTTTACAACAAACAGAAAAGAATTAGAGCTACTGCGCTGACTCAGATCAGCTGCTCACATGACTGATCACACATAGTTTTAGTGCCGTACTTATGGTTTTCACTACGCAGGGACTAGCCTCTGGACACACAGCTGGGAGAATGCCCCCCTTGTTTTGTGATTCAGTAGACCCTTTGTGTAAATGTCGAGATTTCCTGAGAAAGAGGGGGTTGTACAGTGTTTCCAGAACCCATAACTAAGAGCACTGACTGTGCTCTGTTAGTGTGGAGCTGATCTGTAATTATTATCCCATAGTGATTAGCACTCATATTATGAAGATGGGAAGATGCTGTTCCAGAGGAGTTCCACAGATTTTTCACATTTTCTGCATAATTACATGCTTGAGATATTAAACAAGGTCTTTGAGGGTGGTATAACGTGAAATGCCTCATTGTAGAAGTCCAAAACTATCAGGAAACAAGTGTCTTCAAGTTTTATATGCAATATTGGTAAAATAGTGGTAAATCTGAAAATGTTTGGGAACTTGTTTGCCTCACAATGTACCTTCCCATCATGAATGCTTTAAAAATAGTTTTTAGGTCAAGACCATCATAACACAATGGCATCAGGCAGCATATTTATAACAATTTCATGTAAGAACTTTCTGTGAGGAATATTTTCAAGGCATTCAACTCTTCTTCTCTGAATGTTTCTCTAAACTGGAGCATTTCACAGTAAACTACTCTGTAAGTTTGATTTTATCATAATGTTCTTATTATGAAATAATGTTTACATAATGTGATCATGATAGGATTAAAAAAATATATTATGATTAGCATAGCTGCATTATTGTGATTTTACTGCTGCATATTGCGATTGCATTGCCTTTCACAATATTAAAGGACCCATATCATCACTTCTGGATTTAACAATCCAGAAAACAGGCTGTAAATGTTGTTTCAAATGGTGAGTTTACTCACCCTCCATGAAGTCCATGAAAAGTAACTTACAAAAACAGCCTGTTTTCAGATATCTTTGGTCATGTCATAAAACCAACATATTTAAATACATCTCCTTATTCTGGCCACAGCAGTTTAGCTCCGCCCATTCATGCACTGATTCACCAACCCCTTAAATGGGTGAAAATTAGACTTTTGTTGGATTATATGAAGACCTTGATTCATCAGAACACACAGTAATTCCCCTGGAGCTGTGATTGGTCACCCTGTCAGAAACACTGTGATTGGTTAGAGGTTTATTTGCATATTACAGCCTTCTACAATATCAGTATTGCAGAGATCAGTATTGTGATAACAACTAGCAGATGACATATTGTGCAGCCCTTGTGATTAGACATAATTTTTTTGTCTAATCACACGTGACAACTTGGATCGAGGAGGCAAAATATTTTATCATCACGCAAGGTAATAACTAATCATTTTGGAGCATTTCTGTTGGTTCATTCATTATGAAAGTTTGCATAATGTAAAGGGTATGTGCTGTGTTCAGATGACTTAGAAAAATTTGAAAAATAGAGATATGTGGCTTCCTTTGGTCAGAAATATGTTGAATCATGTGAATGCCTTTGATTCATTCATTCACACTGAGTAAAATAAAGCACATTGATTGGTGAGAGGCTATTTTGCATCTTGCAGCAAAGGCTAATTTTGCAGATTTGATTAAGAAAAGATGTATTGTATATGGTGAATCAACTGTGAGCAAGGGTGGGGGGGTGACATAATTGAAATAGGTATTGCAGATGTAAGCAGTTTTTCATGCATCAAAGTCAAATGTATTTTTTGAAGGTTTTGTAAAACAGATTATTGTTCCTTAGGTAGGCCATCATTGGTGATGTGCTGCTACTAAAGCCTGGGAGACGAGCCCACCCGTGGAAGAAAGAAGCATGCAGTGCCAGCCTCCACTCAGGTGGGGGCACTGCTGCTAGAAGAGAGTGGGTGCTGGGAGTGAACGAATCAGGCCATGGATGACTTTAACGCTCGTACCTATGGCACCAGTGCCCTGGACGACAGACCTTTGTTTGGAGAGACGTCAGCAAGGGTACGTGCAAAATGGGGTAGCTGGTGGTCTGGTGGTTAGGGAGTTGCCCCTGCGATCAGAAGGTTGTGGGTTTGAATCCAAGGACTGCCAGTGGCACCACTGAGGTACCCTCGAGCAAGGTACCGTCCCCACACACTGCTCCTCGGGCGCCCCCCGTGGGTAGCAGCCCAATGCTTCACGAAGTGAATGGGATAAATACAGAGAAAGAATTTGACTGTTCACACTGTGTGCTGTAGTGTGTTCACATGTGACTGTAAGGGGCCACTTTACTTTAAATAGGTCTCTAGGGAGACCCCCACTTTGTAAGAGTGTGGATTATTAAGTGAAAGACCAGAGGACTGGGCCTCAAACAGATGTCAGATTTGTTCTTGGGTTTGTGTGTTGATATCAGAGCAGTTTTAGCTGGTCTTGATTATGGGGAATGAATAAGCTTGGCTCAGTTGCAGGAACTGACAGACAGAACCATCATCTCACCCTGTTTGAATTTCTTGCTTTCAGGACCGACTCATCAATTTGGTACTTGGTGGAATTACATCTCTACTTGTGCTTGTAAGTCCTTCTGTTTATCTGTAGACACAAGTCTTGTTCAGTTAAATGCATTTTTGTGACACAAATTGAGTCCTTATGTTTCCACTTTATATTTGCTCTCATGCAGGTGACCATTATTAGCTCCTTTGTCTTTCCCTCCCTGCCTCCAAAACCACTGAACATTTTCTTTGCCATCTGTATCCTGCTTGTGTGTGGCTCCGTCATGGTACTGGTAAGTAAAAGGTGTAAAATACACTTACGCCTGCTCATTAAAGCTGGGATTACTTCCTCCTGCTGTGTAACTGTAATATTTCTATTGGCTTGTAAGTTCTATCAGTATAAGGTTACATATTTTATTCTTGACCCTAATGCTTTTTTTCAGTGGAACCAAAAGTTACAGTTAAAGGTTTGGTGAAAAATCAAATTTGCACACTTTTCACTTACCCCACATGTAGTCGATCAGCCAACACATGTCCCAGTTTTGCTCTTTTTAGTTTAGAACTGGAGATGTGAGGCTCACATTGCTGACGAACGCAAGAAGTCAATAGTCACCCAAATCACCCAAAATTTCTCTCAACTCATACAAACCACAGTCAGCTCTTCATTAAGGTGGCACAGACTTTGGTTTAGAACACTGTGAGCTGGGGCATCTGGTGGCCTGGTGGTTAGGAAGTTGCCCCTGTGTTTGAATGACTGTGGGTTTGAATCTCAGGACTGCCAATGGCACCACTGAGCCATGGGTTAAATGCAGAGAACAGTTTTGTACTGTGTGCTGTGCTGTGGTATGTTCACATGTGACAAAAAAGGCCACTTTACACTATAAAAATTCCCCACTACAAGCATACATTTCACACCAGACCAGATCAGAATCCTCCAAAGGATGACTGTTGCCACAAAAACTGAGTCTAGTTCAGCATGCCTTCTCTTGAGGTTTTCTGTTTTTTTGTGAAACTAGACCCTTTTTGTTTAAAAAGGCTGCCCACAGTGTTTAGCTTTCTGGTTTTGTACATGCTTACAGCTCACAGTAAATCACACTGTGTCCTAAACCATAGCCACAAGTCTGAGGCACCTTAATGAAGAGCTGGATGTGGTTTGAAAGCGTTGAGAGAAGTTAGGAAAAGATTTGGGAGACTGAAACCTTTACTTAAAAAACCTTGGTGTATTGCTGGATGTTAGTTTATCCAAAGTAAGACACGAGAACCCTACAAGATGCTGAGACAGCTAGAAAAGACTATTATAATGTGTTCTGACTGGTTTCCCTACTGTCTTTCCAAATAGGCAACTACTTTAGAATCCGGCAGACCGTGCTCCCGCCAAGAAGGGAAAGTTTGAGCATTTCACTCTGGTCTTATTTAGTTTACACAAACTTTCTGATGAATTTCACATTGACTACAAGGTCTGGCTTATGATATTTATGGACTTTAATGGCCTCGCTCCAGCATATCTTACTGATCCGCTGAAGCGTTAACAGCCTGTCCAGACCACTTTGTTCATTTGAGGCAGGATTACTGCATGCTAGCAGCTCTCATAGCTCAGTTGGTGTCAGATCATTTTCTTATGTAGCTCCTAAACACTGGATGAAAGACATATTTGTTTTCCCCAGGTGTATGCAAGCCTAATGGGGCTCATTTTCTTCTGTTGTTTGCAATTGTGCTGTTATGTCATTTAGACTGTGGTGTTTTATCTTTCCAGCCTTTTACTTGTAGTCCTGAGATTTTACATCTAAAGTGAAATGTATAAAGAGTGTATTATTATTATTATTATTATTATTATTATTATTATTGCTTTAATAAAAGGGACTTAGACTAAATTAAAGACTATTGTTTAAGAACTACTGTACAATAATGTTCATAATGGTTGTGAGGGAGCTTTTAGAGGTATTAAGTGCTTCAGACATCTGTTCGCTGGCCTCAATGTTGTGAACAATTCTGGTTATGGAAGTTTCTCTAGAGCTGAGTATTTTGCCTCAGATCACTCACAACAGCTTTGTTCACATCTTAATAATTGTTTTTTTTTTTTTTTTTTAATGTGTGAAATTCCCCTTTAAGGGTCTCAGTGTTCCTGAGAGGATTCACAACTAGTCTGATGACTGCATCACAGCAGTCATAGTGCATTACAGTATTTGTGTTGGGTCCATTATTACCTTTCAAAATATGTTATTTATGAACAATCTCTGGCTATAGTGTGCTGTTGATAGCCACATCATTTTAGTGTTTCCCTGTCCCTAGAACAGACAACCTGTTGAGATAAAACACTTAAATGGAAGCCATTGAGCAGTTGCTTAATTCCATTAGTTAATGTTTATCATATAATCTGTATAAAACATTCTTTGAGAGGAAGATTTTTGTAAGTGCAGAACTGCATTTTTACTTTGTTGCTCCAGTGTCTGATAAAACCTCACACCAGCTTTGGCGAGGCATTCCCTCATGTTTGTCTCATCTTGAATGTGTACATATTATACCTTTATTATTTACACTGTAATATATATAATAGTAATGAATTGTCAGACTCCAAATGTTTGGTTGTGGAATTCAGCGGTTCCCCAGTAACTTTAATTTGATTTGAGTTTTAAGTGAATGGGTTTTTTAGTTCTTTTCAGGGGACAGAACCGAGAAACTGTCCATGTGTCCATGGTAATCGATAGTTTTTCAACCATCATCACTGATGCCATTTTCTGTCTCTTTCTGTCAGATCGTCTGGTACAGGCAGGGAGAACTGGAGCCCAAGTTCCGCAACCTGATCTACTACATGCTCTGTTCAATCGTCCTGCTATGCATTTGTGCCAACTTGTACTTTCACGATGTGGGACGTGACCAACAGAGCAATGCCTTATGATAAAGACATGGACTTTTTCACAGCGGAGGAGAATTCAGGACTTTTGCGGGTCGACCAGAACGCCACACTGTAACAGTAGAACTGGAATGCTGAAGTGATGGTTCTGAAATAAAGAAAAAGGTGAAACATTTCTTCCTACAGCCCCTTCTGGGGCCAGGGCCAGTCTGCCTCTGGAAGCCTTCTAAAGTGGACCAAGTGTATCATAGACACAAACATATGCATAATCAGTAGCACTCTGGGAACTTGAGCAGATATTTTGCACCCTGATTGCTGTACGCAGCTCACATAGCTAAATATGCCATTGTAATAATTATGAGACTGAATTCTTGAAGCCATGATTATGCTGCATAAAGCTTTTATATTTGTTGTACATATTATGGAACGTACATTTCCTTTGAGATTCCTTGCGTTTGTGATTACGAGGAGGAAAAAAAAGCAATCTTGAAATCATAGCACTGAACTATGATTCTGTTTCTGTTTCTAATTCACCGCACACTGTGTTATTTGATATGGTGAAGATCAATGATTGTTGATAGCAGTCATTTATAATGTGCATTTTATTTAAGAAATAAATCCATATTCCCATTGTTTGCTTTGCTTGTATTTATTTATTTATTTATTTTTGAGAAACTGATTCATTTTGTTCAGAATGAAATTTACCTGTTTATTACACTAAGTTTCTATACTTCCATGCTCTTCAACAGCCTGCATAGGTACAAATCAAGACTAGCTTTTTCAAAAGGGGAATTCCATTGTTTTTTGGAAATTTCTGCATCATTCGATCAAAAATGTAAATGAATTAATTGAGTGGTTTGATATGAAATGGTTAATTGTAGAGAAACCCACTCCTACTCACATTAGAACTAGGGGCTGTGATGTCTACAGCGCAAATATCACACTTCATATATCAAAAACCACCAGTAAACTATTTTAACCACATTATATATGTAATGATGGTAAAATAGTGGTAAATTGAAAAAAATGTTTTAAAATCAGACAATAGCCAAGATATTCATAACAATTTCATATAAATTTCTGTGACAGACCTTTACATCCAGTTCCTAGTACTACTATTCAGTCTCTCCAGACCGGAGCATTTCACAATTTCACAGACATCGCAGCCCCTAACTCAAATCTAACTTTTTTCTACAGCATTTGAAAACACCAGCTCCCCTTTACATTGTATAAACATTTCATAAAAGCCCAATTGAAGTGGACCAAAATGATTTCTAATCTGAAAAGGATTAAAAATATTGGTAACTTCCTTTAAAAGAGTGTAGTATTATATCCCCCACCTTCACCATTTTAACAGAATGTACAATTTTGTAGCATTTTTGTGTTTTTGCCCATGAATGTCATTTCACTACAACACCCAGCATGCATTACACAAATATAACCCTCATTCATTAACGTCTTGACCATTGTGCTGGTAAATCCACAGATTTTCAGAGGCTAATATTCAACATTCATTCTGCAGTAGGCAGCTAGAAGTGTTCACCTTCAAGTATCTACTCCAAAGCCCTCCCCCACCTTCAAAATGTTCAGAATTATTATAATCATAATCAGAAGAGGTTTTTCCTAGTGCTTAAACAGGAAAATCTCACTCTAGAGGTTATTGCAGCACCACTGTAGTAGGTATGTTTTCACCAGATGTGCTGATGGTTAGGTTCTTCATTTGGCTGGAGTGTCCCAGTAAAGTATTCTCTTATAAAGTCACCTAACATTTCTGAGCTACAAGATTTGTTAAGACAGTGGCCATGTAAAGGTTTCTCACAATGAGGGCAGTCTGTCAAGGGCATTCATGTCCAGAAGTATTGGTTCCAGCAATAATACTGGTTTCAGGAGCTCCCTTGATGAAAAGGAAGGGACAGATCAGAGAACTCAGAGTGAGTCTGTAAAACGAAACACATTGGCAACCTAGCAAACGAATAACATTATGTTTATTCAATAAATAAACACAAATGCAGAAACTCACATAGAAAAAAAAACATAACCTTTTTATAAATTAACAGCTGTCCAGACTTGCACACATTTAGAGTTTGGCTAACATTCCGGTAATATACCCGAACATGTGACCAGTGCATCTTGACAAATCTCATAAAATAGGAATAACAAGTGGGAAAACGGCATTCGGAAATACATTAAAATAGCTATATTTCAAAACAGTGTAAGAATTATTTTTAAATGGACCATAAAAAATGTGTTGCTCTACCAATGTACCTTCATGTCCATAACTGAATTATGACAAATGTACAGATACTATACAGATGAACAGAGTAATACAAGTATGCATACAAGTAAACTGTATTTGTGCCCCACAATTTTACTTGTGGCTTGAGAATTGGCTCAAAATATTCAAAAAATACTACAATAGTCAAGTTTGTGAAATCCAGTACCCTTTTAGGGGTATTAGAATCAGGTGGAACTAATGCAGTAATGCTAAAGGCTGTATGAAACTGACTCCTATCTATTTAATTTAAAACAGCTTAGTTCATTTGTCTCCCAGCTTAAACCAACCGCCAGGGCATGTGGCTAATGGAAATCTAAACACGCCTTTACATTAGTGCTTAATGCTTGTCAACTACAATATTTCTACACCAGTGAGATGTATTAAGAATGACAGTTTGCTCATTCATAAATAATAAGCAGTGTTCTCCTGCACTGGACCGGACTGGAATTGTAATTGATCTGTGGCTCTGCTTCAGGACGGTCACCATATAGTTCCTCAGGTCAAGAGAAGCCTTCAATCCGAGCCTTCTTCCTGGTTTTGGAGAATGGGATCTGGGGGTGAAGACAGAAACATTAAGAAAAACAGAGCCAGTAGAATTTTACTGACCACTAAACAGCAGCTTTAGATTCTGACCTGTCAGTGTTCCAACAGGAAGGACCGAGTCTGTGGTGATGTCACTGGTTGGGATGAAGCTACTTGGAGATGGGACGATAAGCACTGCACCATCGCCCATCTCAGAATTCTCCTTCTCTTTAGATCCCTGAGCCTGTCAAGAGAGAATGTTTTGATCACCATTACGGATTATCGCTTTAATCAGAATCAGAATCAGAAACCCCTGGATGAAACTGCTTAACTGGATGTCATTCTATAGAATTATGCACAAATATATAAAATTAAAGATCACTGACATTTCACTTTGGTAATTTGTATGAAACTGCACCAATTATTTCCAGCAATTTTAAAGGGTATTTCTAACAATTTCACTATATTTATTAAAAATTAGATGGTAAACATAGTCATGCAGACTGATTTGATGTGAAATGCTCTGACAGAATTAAATTGGTCGCGCTCGTCAAGCACTTATTGCCACTAAAAGCTCCCTCACGTAAGTTATTAAATGAAATGGTTACGAATACGCTGCCTCATGCCCGAGACACTGATTTTGATATAAGGCTGTTGTCTTTCTTTTGAAGTCCACTCATGATGAGGTACATCCAGGGTGTTATTAGGCAAAAGAGTTCCCAAAGAAAACCCATTTTTTCAAATTTAACACTATTTTAACATTTCAACATCATATGTACACATTCCAAAGACACATGTAGGTACCTCATCATTTGAATAGTAATAATGTACAGTAAATCTGTAGATATTGATTTCTCATCTAGAAAGCACCTATTCTCCTGACGATCTATCTATCCTAAATCCCGCTCGCTCTTCTGTCTGAATAAGCTTTACATCTTCTTGCACAACTCCCTACTCAAAGATTCAGCACTTAGAACTCTCCTCTGGTTCTCACACTGTCCTGAAACTTGAGTGTTTCCTCAAACCGTAAGTCACTCTGGATAAAAGCTTCAGAATGTAATGTAAAGTAATGTAAGAGTATGTTTCTCTATAATCCACAATTTCACAACAAACCTCTCTGAACTACTTAGTTTACAGTTCAACAAATGAATTATGTGAAAATTTTGAAAACAGCCGACACTGCCCTTTAATAATTACTGAAATTGTGTGTCCATCTGTGGTACCTTGTCAGTTATGGCTTTTGAGCTTGGCTCATTAGACTCCCCCTCCTGTTTTGAGTGGTCTGGACTCTCAGCAGGCTCCTCCTCATTGGCCAAGTCCTGCTCTGCAGCCAGCTCTGATTGGTTGAGAGGGTCGGGGAGGTCTTCTGAGGTCACAGTTTGGATGATGATGCCAGGGTGAGACATCTGCAAGGTAACATTCTCACTCAGACTGTCCGTCTGACAGTAGGGGTTTTTGTGTGAGGGAGAGATAAGATAAAAAACAAACAACTAATTAATTCATCATCTTTAACTCTTTTTCATTAATTTGTGCTAATAGACACATTGTAATCACACTTTACACTCAAATACATGTGAAAAGCACACACTCACAGAGAGACTGTGTAAGATAATCTGGTCTGGTGAGCCTGGCGACGCTGCAGCCGTGAGGGTCACAGTGGGATTGGCTGTGAGTGTAAGGGGAAGGTTCTGACTGGACCCCGTCTGCAGGAAATACGTACCAGGAGTGCCAGTGGGCTGCAAGTGGAAGGACTACAGAAGAGCATAGGAGAAAAAGAAAAGGAACAAACACTTAAATATGAACCTTACCTGAATCAAAATAACTCCATGAATCATCTCATTGCTGTGGTAGTAACATAACTTTAAAGGACCCATAACTTTCGTCAGATTTTTTTTCTTCTGAAGTCTGGCCAAAAACAGCTGCATTTTTATGTGACCATTTTTCAACATTTTCTTTATCCCTTACAATTAAAGTGTTTTTTTTTTTGTTTTTTTTTGTACCTTTAAGACCAAAGTAAATGACTTCTGTTCTGACTTGCTGCCTGAATCCACTTCATTCAAAAAGCACTCAGCATGAATGGGTGGAACTAAACTGCTGTAGGCTGAATAGGCAAGATGTGTGTGAATGCATGCAACAGTTAATTCAAAACGTATTCTTTTGCAGCTTATTTTCCATTTGTGATTCATACGTACTTGGGAGTTCATGATGTTTTTAAATTATAACAGCGTTAGAAGGTCAAACTCTTAAAAGAAAATGAGAAAAATGTGTTTTTTTTCTATGATATGTCATTTAATGTGTGTTAATGGAACAAGAGTTACTTCCAAGCAGTTTGGAAATATTTCTCATGGTCCATTTGTTATAAAATGTTCATATAAACGCATCTGCTGAAAGTTACGCGGTTTTGATGTGACAGCGACCAAGCAATCCATTTTTGTTGCAAACATGCATGTCAAAACTTGTGCCACTTACTGGTAGAAGTTCAAAGGCTTGTAGAGCTCCAGAGTTCAAAGTGATCGTCCCACTTTCAGATGTACCACTCGCATTGTCTGAAGAAGCTAAAACACACAACAAAGTTAAACACGCACAACTACAAGAGTTCATGTGTCTCACACTGCATTATAGTCTGGCACTCACAGACATGTGTGATCTGCACTGGGATCTGGACGGGGATCTGCAGTGCTGTGACGGGGCTGGGAGAGGCGTTAGCAGAGCGAGAGCCCACCACCACGACTTTATTCACTGTAGACGACGGAGTCTCCACAACATCCTGCAGTCCTTTCAACAAGACTTCACACACACACACACACACACACACACACACACACACACACACACACACACACACACACACACACACACACA
>JBBPCZ010013245.1:0-14933 GCA_037974445.1 Brycinus macrolepidotus
TATATATATATATATATATATATATATAGAGAGAGAGAGAGAGAGAGAGAGAGAGAGAGATAGATAGATAGATAGATATATAATTTATATATGTTAGCTGACGTAACAAAACTGACGATTTAGTGTGCTCCTCCGAGTGTGTTGCGCTGTCCATTGACATTGCGTTAGTGGCAGTTTGATATTGGGGCTGGCTTCACATGACTCAGAGGAAGCATGTGCATTCCCGCTGCTGGAAAAAACTGCCCATCAATATCAGATCTGCACCAATTGTAGCTTTAAAAAGCTGCTAAAAAACCTGCACTATTCTCCTGTGTCTTTTTTAAATATCAGCACTTCCACTGCACTTTCAATCCTCTTTTATTAGTTTTCTTTGAATTCTTTTATTTCTTCTATTATTTTATTTTGTTCCATTTTTTATTCTATTCATGTAAAGCACACTGAATGACATTTGTGTGAATGACAATGAGCTGTATAAATAAACTAGACTTAACTTCACCCTCCCAGTTTTGGTGGTATTGTGTGATTGGGGAATCCTAGCTGGTGGGTGAAACCAAGTCCAGCTAAATTGGGGGGAGAACTGGGGAATAAAAAAACAGATTTTAATTTTTTGCAGTAATTTATAACGTTGATTCTCATTCACCATTTATTCTCTTCGTCATCATTTCATTTCCAATCCAGTTCTCCGGAGAGCTCAAACTGTGTCACTGCCCGGTAGCAACAGCATGAAAGACCTACTTTGAAAGAAGCATGAAAGTAGTCTGTGACCTTAAGTCACGTCACCATCGCTGAGAACTCTCTTCTTAGTGACAGCTCAACACTGGTAGCACTCAACAGAGCAAATATCTATCCTCCACTTCCTTAAGACCATGTGAGCCATGCTATTAAAGAAACACAACACTGAGCCACCTCTGAAGCTCCACAGTACGTGATAATCACTCAGCTTTAGCTGCCTGATGTCCTCAAGGAAATACACTCATAATCGATCTTTAAAATAACTTCCTCACTTATGCTATGACTGGCAAACTGAATGTTCCAGGAGACAGACAAAAAGGCCAATGGACTTTCCTGTGTAGATTTGTATTTATTTATTTATCCTTGTTTACAGCTTTACATTATAGAGGAAGTGAAATCTTGGTTTAGATTTTATCACTTGACCCATCTATGATGTCCTTTCATAGTGACTGTTGTCAGGTTAAACAAGCCTGATAGAACAGGAGGCCCAGCACCAACAGGGAGCATCACCCATCGCTTTTAAATATAAAAGTTGAACATTTTAGTTTACCTGCATCATTGCATATAAATTGATAGCTAGAGCTAATATCTGTGTTTCCACTTCATCAGTGGTCTGGAATTGATTTATATTTGTATACACCACTTACCTCCTCATTGTTGGATAGATGGACCATTAGATTTGACCTCTTGAGCAAGACAGTGTCTCTTTTCAGCTTGAGAAACCAAGCCCCTTTCCTACATACCAAATTTCCAATCATAACTTAGCTAAGAACAATATGCAATTTATTCAATGCATACCCAGTATTTTAGAGTGAGAATATTTTCTGCAGAGTTTTTATTAGATCTATTAAGACTTTATATTTTATATTGTTCTTGTCTCTGTGTGTCTTTGCAGTCATAAGCAATTTCCTCCAGCATCAATAAAGTTTTCTGACTCTGATTCAGATTCAGATTACTAAATTTTACTAATTTCCAAACCCAAAGACAAAAGGACAGGTACGACCTTCATTTCACACTGTATTGCCTATTTACCCTGTCAAAAATTGAAGGTATGTGGCCAAATTAGCCTTCTAAGTCCATTTAATGCATTAGATTTAATGTGCTTTTACACCCACCTCATTTTGTCTGGACCTTCAGACTTTTCAGTTTGATCCAAATCAAAACAGCAGCAGTGAAAGGTGGCTCGGACCACAGGTTGGACCCAAGGACCAAAATTTGATCCAACCTTAAGAGGTGGTCTCGGTCTGGATCAAATTGAATTCGATTCATTTGCATTTTGAAAACACTTTCTTGGATGGTTTGGTCTTTCAGACCAATTAAAAGAAGTTGAGACAGGCTAACATCACCCTTTACACAACAGAAGAAGAAAAAATACCAGAAGAGAAGTAAAAATGAGCTGCGGTGGCACACAGGGGAGAGAAGTATTTAGTTTTTTTGAAGAAATCAAAATCTTGAAAGAACCAAAATCCAAAACCTTTCACTTATTTTGAGAGAGAGGGATAAGAGAGGACAAGATAGAGATGTGACCTGAAGATAAAGAAACTACAGCAGTTGTATATACAGTAAAGGCGTGTGATGCCATCAGAAACAACGTTTCACTGACAAATGAGAAGAATTTTCCTTTTTTAACCTGCTGAGAGCACACCAACGTCAGACACATTCCCGTCTACAAACCAATCAGTATCAAGTACAGGGAGATTCAGAGAGATGATGCACACAGGTGATGATGACAGGACATAGGCGTGTCATGCAAAGGTGTGATAACACTATGTCATGAATTACCCACACTGAAATGAGTTCGAAATGGCTCGAAAACTTGCCAGAAAGAGCAACAGTATCCAAGGTACACTATATGAACAAAAAAATATTAAGACACATGTCTTAATTATTGAACTCAGGTGGCCCCTTACTTCCAGTGAGTTCGGTGTGGAAGAACTTGACTGGCCCGAACAGAGCCCTGACCTCAACCCCATCCAACACCTTCGGGATGAACTGGAACGGAGATTGCGAGCCAGGCAACATCAGTGCCTGACCTCGTAAATGCTCTACAGAATGAATGGGAACAAATTCCCACAGAAACACTTCAAAGCCTTCCAAGAAGAGTGGAAGCTGTTATAGCTGCAAAGAGGAGACCAACTCCATATTAAAATCTATGTATTTGAATGTCCCTGTTGGTGTAATGGTCAGACGTCCCAATACTTTTGTCCAAATAGTGTAGAAGGTAATAGCAGGTTTGTAGCTGTTAGTTTTTGGTGTCTAAATGATAATGCTATAACACACCACTGCTGTAGCACCCTCAGGCTGGGTGATTTCATTTGTCATTTGGGTAATTGTGTGTTTTATTTTTTCCCATCAGAACTTCATTTACCCCCCATTCGTTTAACAGAATCAGCATTCCTCCCACACTATACTGAACTTCTGCTTGTGGTTCAAAATCGGACAGGTTAGAACCGTGAGTAGATAGGACGGGTACTGACTGGATTACACACATCCCACACCTCAGGATAACAGGGGTAGATAATCATTTAAGACCCTCAACATTGGCCTCATTATCCTGTAGTTTGGGCCAGGCATAAGCTTTGCCTGACTGACCACACAGGATTATATGTAACTGTATACATATTTGTGTGTGCACATCCAAAACAGTGCAGGGTACCACGTCATGCAAGCACAGCATAGTGTTAACTTCAAAGTAAAGACACCTGGGCAGCAAGATAGCCAATCAGCCAATATGGCCACTTTAGGCTTATACTGTAAAACAGACCATTACATTACTAATAACGATTATTTTTATATCAATTAATCATCAAGCAAAAAATTCATGATCCTGACAGGCCTAATATCCCTAATAATATACACCTTGTGATAAAGCTGTTTCTGAGATGAATGGTGGCCATGTGGGTGTCGACTAATTCACTTGATTAAGATAACGCCATAAAACCTGGTGAGCCTCAAGCTGAACTTCCCCTTTTCTTTGGCAGACACATCCTCTGATGTGGTAATTTGCACTCGCAACCTCAGAGAGTTCTTTGTTATTTCAAATGTCAGTGTACCCCACGAGTGCAATCTACCCCCTGGAAATTCCAATCAGATGTAAAACATTCGCCTTGTCTTTACTCGCCCCGGAGGAGCCGTTTAGAAACTGAGGAAGATTGGGAAAAAAAAAAAAAAAAAAAAAAAAAAAAAAAAACAAGCCACAATACCACAGTTTTTGTTGTTGTTGTTTTTTTTTTTCCTCTTTGGCTGATGAGAAAAGGGCAGCTCAGAACTTAATCATTTCTCCTCTGCGAGCGCCGTCTAGACTCTTCTTTAGCATGAAATGATGCAAAGCAAAAGTCTTAGATGATGCGCAGTCACAAGTAGCAGTGCATTCTAATGTATACACTTGGGACAATTTACCAGAGGCTTCATCCCATTTAAGTTGGGGGGTCGGGGAACGTCCCTCACTAGGGATTTGAAATCTGAATATATTTTTATTATATTGTATCACTGTTTATAATATGTAGATATGATCATTTTACCTTACAAGCCAAATTCAATTTTCTAATCAACCCCCCACCCTCCTCAAAAAACCTCCCTTTAGTACTGGTTGCTTCCAAAAGCTTCAGGATCGCAATAGCAGGTACACACAGTACCTCTGTTGGGCATTAATGCTGGAGCAGATGTAGACTAAGCTGTGTTGCGGAAGTGATTAGTAGATCAACGCCTTTTTAAATGTGCTTATTAACTGTTTAAATGAAATGCAATTAGTTATACATTCCATATGATAGCATAGCATCCTATTTATATTTGTAAAGGAGATATCATAGGTTTTACTAACAACCGTTATCACAGGTTATAATTAGCAAAACACAATTACATCTAATATCTTCAGGTCAAGATGCAGAGAAAAATCTCATCAAAAGGTAGCAATAGGTAGGTTATCCTGGGTGAGGTTTATAATGATAGGCTATTATATACAATTACAGACCAATCAATTATGATGATGATGATGATGATCAGGCAGTCAAAGCGGATGACTAATCTGGTGGTCATTACAGTTGAGGCAGAGAAAACCCAAGAAACGAAAGAGTTAGAGGTTCATTTTAGAGTCTTGAGACTTTAAGATAGAAATCCTACATTTGCCTAAAACAAACTGAGCTAAAACTGCTCAGTCTGAGCTTTCATCTTTTATGTGATATACTGGAGATCTTCCTTTCTGAAAAGTCTAGTCACAGCCTACAACACTTGCTCTGGCTAATGAACTTCCCTGAAGAACCTTTGCTTCCAGACAGGTTTACTACAGCTCCGGTTGTTTTAAACCTCTTAATTATCTGATAACAGTAGATATGGGCAGTTTCAAGTATGTGTCTATGTTCTTATAAGACACTACCTGATTTATAAAGGTCAAAATTCTTTAGTCTCTAATTCCTAATCTTCCCCATGTTGATGAACGACAAGGAATTTGGCCTTTGTGTCGCCTCATATTTGAACCCCATTGAAACAGGATGTCATGGAGGACCGTAAGAGTTCTAGCAAAAATGTTTAAATAATATAAAGGTTAAATTAAATTTGGATTTCCGTCGTGTTTTCAATGTGAAACTGCGCTAATTAACCACGAAGACATTTCCATTACCTTTTTTTACCCATCTTTAACAAGGGAGCCAATACTTTCAGAGCTGTATAACAATCTGGCTTATTAACTAGCTGGCAAAAATGGAGTGGATGTGATATGAACGTCTTTTAGAAAAGGCCTTAGTTTCTATTATGCTCTCAATTCTGACGAACAGGATGTGAGTGTTTAAGAGTAAACAAAAAAAAAAATAGACTTAAAAGTGTAAAGCAACAGGCGCATAAAATTCAGCGGAGGGTCCAGAGGTGGATCCAGACATGTGTGCGACTTAATCAAACACCTCACAGCAGCAGGAGTTCAGCCAGGCTGCTCGGAGCAGAGGTAGGGTCACGGCCCCCATGGAAGACCACCCGTTACCTCAGTGACCTCTCCACACCTTCCCAGACATCTCACAAGCTCATGTCAAACAGGCTGTATCATCCTCCACATATCTGAAGGGCTGTGGAAAGGGTAGCAGGCCGACAGAATGCCAAACAGCCCCCTCGGTGACATCAGGACGCAGTCAGGAAACAGCTGTTTAACATCCATATCCCCTTTTTACCCAGAGCCCCCACCACGAGCAGAGCGCGAAAACCGCAGCTGTGATTGGGTGTGATTGCACTGACTTTGCTTTTACTTTTGGCCTAAAACTATAATGACGATAACGATAATTAATTAATTAATTAATTAATTAATTAATTAATAATGGTTTTACAATGAAGCACTTTCTGTTTTGAATTATTTGGTTATCATTGTTTACAGCTATTTACTCCGAACAAAATCTCACATTTCTTACATAATTTGAAAGGTATTTATAAAAGGCATTTATGATAATAATAATAATAATAATAATAGTAATTATTATTATTATTATTTTTATAATAACTATACACAACTATATACAAACACTAACTAAATACAACTATTCTTATTATTGTTGTCACGTTGGGCGTGTACCCACCCAGGAATGAGGCACAGGCGCGGACTTCCATACTCAAGGGGACTTTATTTACACAGGGGAAAACAGAACTGAAAACAGGCACGAGGGCCGATACAGGGCGAAAAGGCAGAGGTAAGGACAGGCACACACAGGGGAATCGTGAGGGTAAGACTGACAAGGGAACAGAGCAGGAGAAGGGTTTACATACATCACAAGGACAGGGTAGAACCAATGAACTAAAGGAAACAATGATCAACTTAAAGACCGGACAGCTGTGGCTGTCCAAATAGAAAGTCACTGGTGGCCTCTAGTGGCCACGGGCCGGAACCGTGACAATTGTTGTTATGGTGATGATGATCATGACGATGATGAGGATGATGATGATGGTGATGGTGAGGATGATGATGGTGATGATTAGTAGTAGTAGTAGTAGTAGTAGTATTATATATTATTAGTATTATTGTTGTTATTATTATTATAACTTATGTGCACTTAACAATTTACTTTTAACAGAAACTCCACGTCCACCTTTCTCGTCATTTTCACCTGAAGTCCACTTATAACATTTGTGTGGTTTTATGCCTGGAAAACAATTATAGTCCATTTAGATTTTCAAATGACTATTTTCCACCCTCTCTTTATTGCACAGAATAACATAGGCTGTTTCTGTTACTTTGACTTCAAGACTGATATAAATGTAAATCCCCTCTGCTCTGACTGAGCCTCAGTCAGTAGCAGTCCAGGCTGAAACACCCCTTGTAACTGAATCTGAATAGGTTCATATACTGTATGTGATGATTAACGTCACAAAAACAAGCTGTTTTTGAAGCATAGTGTGCATATATAATCAGCTTATTAACTAGTTGGGAAAAGATTAGAGTGAAAAGAGACCTTCATGTGTTGACCTTCATAAATCAGTGTCTATAAGAACATAGCCACATGCCTGAAACTGCCCATATCCGCTGTTATTAGATAATTAAGAAGTTTAAAACAACCGGAGCTGTAATGAACCTGTCTGGAAGCGAAGGTTCTTCAGGGCCTGAAGACGCCAGAACAGGTGTTGTAGACAGTTATGGGCCCTTTAAGTCCCCACTCTTATAGGCAAATGGTTCTGATGCACATTCTTTAAATTTTAAATGTTGCTCATTGCAGGCACATTTATTTACTGGAGGCTTTATTTTGCAAATATATGTACTCCATCCTCATGTCCTGCGCTTGACTGGGTTTATGCATAATTTAAACCGATTTAAGATGATTCATAATCCCTGGGGTTTGAGCATTTCAGGATAATGCTTTGAACATTTCAGGAGATTTGTCCAGCCATGTTTAACCTGACGTCACTACTCACCATAAGACAGACTAACAGCCTACACAGTACTAATGGAACCCCAAGCTGTAAATCCTATGTCTCCATCTAGAGGCTGAAGGACATCTTGCTGTTCCAGTTTCTTCTAAAACTAAATGCATCTTCTAAAAGCCACTAGATGGTGCACTCACATCAGTCTTCATTTTCTAATTTATAGCCAATTTTTGATGTAATACCCTTTGTAACCACAAGAGGGCAGCACCACTTAACTCTGCATGTCTCAGGCTGGTGGTTGACCATTCATTAACTCCAGCGTTCAAATGAAGACTAATGCATCCCTTCATAAACAAGGCCGGAACCAAATCACTGAGGAAGCATCAGATATTAATGGGGTACTTAGCAGGAAAGTGTGCAGTTATTCAAAAATATATAATGCACAGCTGGTTCATAATTTGACAAAAATGGAAAAGGCCATAAAGTAAGGCTAAAATACAGCATGCTTCAACTGTTAATTTGTGCAAAACAAGATCAAAGGTGTAAATAGGGGCGCTTTGCATGAAAATACAATGTAGTAATATTGGTTTTCATTGAAATATTTTTTTTTTTGTATGTACTTTTTGTATGCTAATGATAGAGGAGGCTAACTGCATTACAGAGCACTGTTTGGAATGATCACACTAACATTTCAGGCTTGTAATCACAGACCACCCCAAAAAGATGGTCTGCACTGCTCTTAGCCAGCAGCTAGGCAGGCTGTCTAAATGCATTTTCTGAAGGTCCATTTTGACCGAAGGTTACAGTAAAATAGTATCTTTTAAGAGGTATGGTATAATGAATAATGCTTCATATCGGGGACGTGAACCTACAAGGTGAAGATTAATACTGCAACTTTTAATCGATTTTTGAAATGAAATACAGGCCTATATAAATAGGTATACAGGCCTATAATATGACACTAAGCAGGCAGGACATATAAATATACGTATAAAATGTCCTGAGCGACCTGAACACATCCAGCACTCTCCACTCCACTCCACCGCCCGCATGCTGCACTCCTGATCCACTGTAGATTAGCACACAGCTCTCTGGCCTATTGATCACTGCAGCTTACAGAGGATCTCCTGCAGGGCTCACACAGCAAATTCACCGGAGCGTGGACAAACAGCACTGAAATTTAAGAGCTAGAGGCGAATTCCTCTGATATGTAAGTGCTAACCACCACCGAATGATTAAGAAACAAAATCTAAACTGTGTATACATACATTCAGTCAGTAGGTCTTTTTTTTTTTTAAATATCCCAAAGATATTACGCACCAGTCTCCTTTAAAGCATTTTAGAATTTGGCCATGTTAGTGAGAGATATCTTTCAGAGATAGATGGGCATATCTCTGGAAAATAAAATACAGATAATTTGTGCATTTGTACTTTACTGTAAGTTACTGTATTGGAGTCTTAACTCTAATTTGGGTACATACCCAGATTAGCAGCAAAATAATCATTTTAGCACTGAAAATTAGCTAGCTAGTTATATGAAAACAATTAACTTCAAATAACTTCGATAAGACATTTTTCTGAGGTGGCACAGTGGCTAGCGCTGTTGCCTCACACCTCCAGGGTTGGGGGTTTGAATCTGCGTCCTGGTCTTGGTGAGTCCCTGCCTCGCGCCCGTAGACCCTGGGACAGGCTCCGGGTACCCACAACCCTAGCAAGGATTAAGCGGTTACAGAAAATGAATGAAGACTTTTTTTTGCAATATTTCTGCACAATTCATATTTTTAAATTTCGAACATGTAAGAAAAAAGTTAAATGTGCTATAACTTTTGCACAGGCCATATTTTATCTTCCCCCCCGAAGATGTGGCTTCATTTTCTAGAGTTAAAGTGAGAAAGAAAATCTCCTCGGTCAGCTGATCTGCAGGAATTCTTTGTATGAACACCTGTATGACATTGACACTGTTGTCCACCTGTGTGTACCTAAGAGTAAGAGATAGAGGGATGGATGGATGGATAGATAAAAGCCATAACATTTAAACCACCTGTCTGTACATTGTGAAGGTCCCCCTTGTGCCATAAACACAAATCTGTCCTGCTGAGACATAGACTCACCAAGACCTCTGAAGGTGTGCTGTGGTATCTGACGTTGTGAGGTGGCGCCTCTAAAGAACCACTTGGAACCAGTTTGTTCAGCACAGCCCACAGATGCTCGATCAGATCAAGATCTGGAGAATTTGGAGGCCAAGTCAACACCTTGAACTCTTCGTCATGTTCCTCAAACCATTCCTGAAGTGTTCACAGTGTGGCAGGGCACATTATTATTAGGGAAGTGGTCAGTAAGGAATACGTTTACATTTACCATTAAGGAATTTCACCATGCAATGAGCTTTTATGTTATATTGGTTAGCAGTAGTTTTTCCATTGCAGCTCTCCTATGGATGCCATTTTTGTCCAGTCCCTTTCTAGTGGAGGTACACTCATGAACGCTGAGGCCTGCAGTTCATTAGATGTGTGTCTGGGTTCTTTTGTGCCTTCACAGTCGTTCCTGTGCAATTTAAGGAATTTTAGTAGGCCCAATCTATGGTTCACTGGAGTCCCAGAAGTGGCTTTGTAACCCAGACGGATATATTTCAAAATTTCCACATCCTTTCCAGAATTTCCTCTGATTGCAGCATGCTTGGTGAGACCCTTTATCCTCGCGCATAATATTGACAATGTCAAACTTAACACATCATAAAATCTTTTCATTCCAGCAGTGTGGTATCAGTTGAAGGTTTAGATGCTGCACTTTTGAGAAATTTTCTCCACTTGATTCAGTGAGAGGTGAGTGAGAAATAATGAAAGACACTGTAAGACCAGGCGTGTGGAGGTAGATACGCCAAGAGGGACCTAGGAGGTGCTTCAGGGCCCTGTCATGAACATCTTTCATGGCTCTTCCTCTCTAATCATCACTCTGTCTTTAATATTAAAAGGAGTGGGGAGGAGGGGAGAATGTGCTGGGCTCAGACCTCAAACGTGTGCCTGAAATCCATCAGTATTCAAAAGAGAGAAAAACATACAAGGCATAAAAAATGTAATGGCTAAACTATGGGTTTCTCTTTGGATTGGTGGAAAAGGAGAAAAATAAGTGCTTTGAGTGCGGGAGTTCGACTTTTCCGCAGCTCCCATTCGTCTCCCACAGGACCCCATAACCCAGACAAACGTTCTGCTAATGCATGTCAGAGGGAGTGAGGAAGACGTCTGAGACACAGTTTCTGTGTGCATAATTATGTCACATGGAGATGAGGCTAAAGCTGGTAAAGCGATGCTTCCTCATCCTTAAAAGTCCTGCCAACACACACACCATACATATGGAATCAGAGAAAGGGGGTCATGGGAGCTGGCCTGAGGCTGAAACGCAAGTTCAAACACCATGCAGCGGCCTTGGCAGGGTACACACACACGATCACTGATTCAGAGCGGCTGCTCACTAACAAGCCTGGTGGGGAGCAGATGATGGCCCTGGTGGTTCTCTGGTCCAGTGTTCTCCTACAACGTCCTACCTTCCTGTCCAGCCCACCCACAAACGTGCTCTTTCATAGCAATTGTTGGAGCTTTCCAGAACACTGGCAAAAAAAATTCAAGAATATTTTTTTCCCTGACTGAATTTAGAATAAACAGTATCTACACAAGCAAGACGTTTGAGCTCACCCTTGGATATTTTAAAAGAAATTAACGATATGTTGCTTTTTCAGAATTTTAGTACAAAAAAACCTAAGGAATACTCAAATGTAACTGATTGGTTTTCACTGTTTTATAGTCTGTAGTAACACATTATTTAGTCACAAAGCCTCAAACTATTGGTTTTGAAAGACATATCAAGTCTGTCTTTAGTGTGTTGACTTTCACATTGGGTTGGACCATGAAAAGTATTAACTAGTCTCAACATCACACAATTCACTCTGGTTTACGTATCACTGGACAAAATTTCATTCGTCAACAGGATAATGAGCCCAAGCATTCTTCAAAATTGTGCCAAAATATTTATGAAGACCAAAGAAAAGCAACAAGTTTTGAGAATGATGTCTTGGCCTTCCCAGTCTCCAAATCTTTCTGCCACTGAGCGGCAGGGACAAGCTGAACCAAGAAAATGAAATGAACATCCAGTAAATGAGACAGAACTATTTGCATGTTTGAAAAGGTGCTGGGAGGGTTTGGTCACAAGTTATTTCCAAAAATTGCAGGAAAGGATGCTGCGAATCTGCTACTGTGATAAAGGCAAGGGGTGATTATTTTGTCTTTATGGAGCTTGCTTTGTGCACTGGGGCACAGTCATGCTCGAACAGAAAAGGTTCTTCTCCAAACTGTGTCCACAAAGTTGGAAACATGTCATTGTCCAAAATGTCTTGGTCTGCTGAAGCATTAAGATTGCCCTGGAAATAAGGGGCCGACTGAATTCAATAATCAAGAGGTGTGTCCCTATACATTTGTCCATATAGTGTACTTACAGACCACTGCTGTAGTCCAAAGGCTTCTATGCTGCAAATGACAAGTGGATATGTGATAGCATGTCCAGTCAAAACCATATGAGTATCTTTCTGTAATTTTATATTCAGTGCTCAGACAGCGTACATGTTCTTTTCAGGACTGGTGCTTTGTTTAACCACAGTGTCCGGCAGACACGGTATCATGATGTAACAGCACACTGTGCTTCATTACCCTCTGGGCTCTGGATAAAGCTGATGAATAGCAGTTTCCCTGTACATTTCTGTCTCCCAGCTCAGCCAGTCATGTTTTTCTAAACCCAATGAATTTTACTCAATTAACCACGGGAGCCTTTTTCTTTGGATAAATAATTTAATGCTGTTACACCATCAATGTATATGTGCACTCTCACTCACAAAGGAGAAATAAAAATGGACAAAGCCCATTCGCTCTCCCTTTCCAAACGACAAAATAAAAACATCAACAGTCCATTAAATATTGCTTATACAACCTAAAACTCCCTTGGCTGACTGAAGCTGAAGCCTGAGAGTGGGAACCCTTTTACTGTTAAATTAAATTCCTCAACACACACACACACACACACACACACTGCACATACACACACACACCCGCACTCACACGCACTTTAAGAGCTATATATGGGGTTCCCAAATTCATATCATGCACCCCCAAATTTTAAAAGGTTACTATATCTTACTGTGAGAAATACTTCAACAGTCCAAATGTGAATAAAGCAGTTGTCAAAATACACCTTGGTTGAAAAGTCATATAAATGTATGAATTAATTCAAGAATTGATGTCAGATGAGTTTGGAAAGCAAGTGGTCGGTTCATGTTCACTGCGCTCCAAATCCATAAGACACGAACAGTCCCTGTGCAGAACTGGGTCACATGACATGACGGCTTTGGGAGACACACTGAGCAAAATGGTTCAATCGGAGTATATTTTAACAACAGCGCTTAGAGTCTGGACAGTTAACAAAAAAAAAAAAAAAACCAAAAATAATACAAAAAAAAAAAAAAACGCACCTCAGTGCATCACGTTCTTTCACCTCCGCTGTCTACAAGTGATGCTTTCCCGCTCTTCATGTGTAACTGCATGAACGAGTATACATTTATTTGCTGTAGAAAAAGCTGTTTTTCTTCAGTGCAGTGCCTGGTTCGTCTTTAAAGGGACCTGTGGCAAGGCAATGGATGTCAATGTGCTTGTTTTGAGAGCAAACTGTAGCTGCAGTAGTAGGCCGTTATCAAAAGATGGCATGTCGAATGCATACGCATTTTTAGGTCCATCTACCTTGTACCCCCTCACACTTTATCTAGTGCATTTTGTAGGTTTTACCGACTATATCCCATCCTTTCTGTACAATTTATCAGCCCCATACTCTATCCACCAATGGAAAGGGACCACTATAGGACCTCCAGTGACTAGATATTATAATGCAATCAAGTAAATGCAGTTTACATTTACAAGCCACTTTATTAGACCCCTACCTTTTTACAGTAATGGTCATATGATGATCCCTATGGTGGTGGATGTGCTAGAGACTGTAAACCTACACAGTGCATCTGATGTACCTGATGCAATGGCCATAGAGTGTAGATACAAGGAAGATGTACCTAATGGACTGGTGAATGAGTGTGTGAAGCCTTAAAGAGCGAGTGAAAACAGTTCAGTGACACTACATCTAAGCTGTGGCATAGGCACTCCTAACATATAAGGATGGGTTTGACAGGAAAACTCATAGTAGACGAACAGCAGTCCTAATACTGGAACAGACACGGTGGACGTCATTCTCTGTAGAAAAGCACCACACCCGTTCAGAGGGCAAAGAAGAGAACGTGGGGCCTGGACAAAGCCTGACATTCTGACATGGAGTGAACATGCGTGAAAGAACGGGCAATAGAAGGGAACATCAAGACACAGGGATAGGCTACAGCTGGACAGCTGGGGAGCGGAGGAGGTGAATACTGTATAGATCAGGCAATCGTCCTGGATTACAGGAGGTGTGACCTGTGAAAGCACTGTCATAGTCCAAATGAAGCAACTTATTATTATTATTATCATTATCATTATTATTATACATAAAGCAGTGAAACCTGAACTTGCTCCTCTGGCTGATTCAAGAAGCAATCTGTTTTTCAATCTGATCTCTATCTGCCACATCTGCAGAACAAAGTCGGTTATCACAAATAACTTCAGTGCGAGTCCATGTACAGAACTGAAAACCCTCTGACTTCAAACACATTTCCAAGAAGCCTTTTCTGAATTCCATCAGTAATTGTATATGTGAAAAACATTTCTGTAGAGGTTTCTCAGATTCTTCAGTCAATGGGATTTGTAAATGAAGCTGAAAATCTGTAGAACTCTGAGAAATGAGTTTTCCATATGGGTGAATTTTTTGGTAATATATATTATCAGTCTACTAGTGTGGGCGGAGCTTGCACAAGTCATGCCAAGTCACGCCTGGTCACGCATAAGCGAGAATAACAGTTTTTTGTTTTATTTTGTTTTGGGTTTTTTACAGGCTTTGAATACTTGCTCTCTACCCATAAAAAAATATTTACATATTTGTACATATTTATCATTTACAGTTCTTAGAATACACTTTATAATTAGGCTACTCATATGAAGTGTTTATCAACAGCTTAAATGCAATAATAATTAGCTCATGACCCTTAGGTTAAGCGACTCAGAAAAAGAATGAATTAATGACTGATAATTATAATAACTATCCTCAGTAATAATTTAAGTATATTAATAGTTATGGATTAAGTCAAACCATAAAAAATCACCAATAAACATTTCTAACTAGGGCTGGGCGATTAATCGAAAAGTAATCGAAATCGACATTCAGAACCTATAATCGATCAAATTTTTCCAGGTCGA
>JBBPCZ010013284.1:0-14931 GCA_037974445.1 Brycinus macrolepidotus
AGAGATGCATAGAGGTATATATATAGACATATACACACACACTTCTATATTTATATTTTTGTATTATTTGTATTATTTGTTTTTATATTATACTGTTGTGTTGTATAGCTTTTATTCTATTGGTTATGCTGGTCTTACTTTCTTCTCTGGTTCTGTCCACTTGCTGCCACGTAACAATGCAAATTTCCCACTTGTAGGACTAATAATGGGTTATTTGATCTTATCTTATCTCAAAATTGCTTATAATGCTAGACGGTTTCTTGCTTTCTTTTCTGTTTTGTTGCTGTGGAATTGAAAAGAGATTAAAACATCGACTAGGTTTAGAAGGAGAGAGGGGACAAGGAGACAGTGACAAACAGAAGATGCCTCATGGCGAACCACATTCAGTCGTTGGTCAACAATTTGCTGATTTTCTTTTGTTTTCTCTGTTTCATGCGGTTCATTCTGTGTGACTCAGAATCATAAATGTAACCCCTGACTCTTCGCTCACACTCGTTTAATGATGTGCCTCTGAAACAGACACAGAGGGAAAAAACAGCTTTTTTTTTCAATTCTGTTTTACATCACGCAGGTCAATCCAAAGCCGGTGGCCTATGGCCTCTGCTAGCGATTAGGGAGGCCCAAAGACATGCGGCAAGAACCCTCCCTGCTCTCATCTGCTCTTTACTGCTCATTAAGCTCTGAGCACAGACACTATAATGCCCCCTTGGGTAGAATGAGTGATCGCCACCAAACCAGCTCGCCAAATGCCCTTGAATAGCTTCCACTGGCACTGATAAAATAGTATATTTCAAATAATTATGCAGTATGCCATGATTCACAGTTAGCTAAATATGTGTCTGTTATCTCACAGTGGACAGGCTGTATGAGTCCTTGCTCGATGATTAATGTTCTGTGACTACCTCAGATGGAAACCAGGCCCTGACTTCTTCAAATGGCAATGAAAAATGTTACAAAACATAATTTGTCTCAGATTTTTTTTATCCCCCATGTTCAAGCAGGGACCTTATAAAGGAGGAAACCATTCAGGGACATTATAAAGGAGGAGGTTGAAAAATGAATGGGAAGGCTCATAACCCTCAACATAGCATCTGTTTCGGGGAAAATTTCACCTAAAAACCCGAGAATCGGCTTGACCTCGTCAGATTGTGCACGTGCAGTAGTTCAAACAGCATTTATCAAATGCTACAAACTATTTACTCAAAATCTAATTTTAGCACTGATTTCAAATTTTTGAAACATTAATGAAACAGATTTTTCAATAAATCTAAAGAGATAAAACTACATTTTTTTCGCTGTACCTATCAAACCTCAGGTAGATATTGTGTGTACTGCTAAAGTCCTATTTTATTTATATATACATATATACAGTATTGTGCTCATTACCACTGGGCAGAAGTGTTAAGTTGGTGTTGGAACACTAATATTACAATAAATACAAATAACATTAGTACAGTAAATAGTGGTTTTATGTTTGGCAAAGTGTTTGCTTGACCATTTCCAGACCTCTTTCCTCATGGAAGCCCAGTATTACTTGTAGCTCCATCAAATCCCTGGGTCGGCTCTTTTTACTTCATTAGATTAAATTAGGTGTGTTGCTTATGGAATTTTATAAATCCACACAATGACTGGAGGCATCGAGCAGAAATCTAGAACCAAACCTGTGTTCTTCTAACCAGCTCACAAAATAGCAACTACTTTTTAGAAAAAAAATATCTTGATACTTATTACTGTTTTGTTATTTGTATTTATTCTAACGTTCACTTGTGTTTTTGCTGGCAGAAAGAAACCCACTGCTGATATAAATAGCTTCCAACAATTACCATAGGTGCCTAAGACTTTTGCACAGTACTGTATATATATAAATTTAATATGTTTTCTAATTTATAATCTTTATTTTGGATGTAATGTGGCATCATCCAACAAAATGAATAAAATGAGACACCTCCTGGCAATATGTCAAGGTCCAAAACTTTGAGAACACTGGCACAAAATAAATAAGTTTTGTTCTATCAAATTTGTAGTCTATGCGAGCGGACACTGTAAAGAATTTGCTACATTTTAGCAAAATTTTTACTCACTTTTAAGCTCACTGAACTTCTAATGGTAAGTTAAAAGAACATAAATTTCACATTTGTTAGCTTTTATTTTAAGTTCCGTAAACTCAAAATGTTATACTGACTAGGGTTACTGCCGTTTTAATCTTTTTTTTTTTTTTTACAGTATTTCTTTACAGTGTAAAATTTTCTGTGCTTTTTTGTGACTCTTCCTATGTACTCTTGCTGTGTTTGTACTGTGTTGTCCTGTGGTGTGTGGTAGCCTTTAGTAGCAATCGTTTCTTCATTGGATGAAAAGTGGACTAAAGTCATTGACTAATAAAAACTAATGAAAAATGACAATTTTTTTTTGTAGATTTTGTATTTCAAGGCATTTATGATGTTAAAATCTAAAACGGCAAGATGGCGATGTCACTAAGCATCCCATGGCTTATGTAATTAATTATGAATTAATTCTTATTCTGAATTACACCACAGACGGCCTTTCGATTGACTGTTTGAATATGTCAGAGACTGACTCCTGTATTCACACAACATGGAGTGTAATTATTTTTGGTAGTGCAAAATATTGCACACATGCTTGAAAGGGAATTTTAAGTTACTGACTTATTTTCAACACTCTCTTAATGCAGTGTATCGTAACTGTGTTGTGGAGCAAAACATTGTTTTGTGGTTTATATCCAGCATTTTGATTTTTAAATCCCATCATTATGTGAGATACCTACTATCATCACAACTTTGTATGACAGATACAAAAACTAAAACTGAAACTGAAACCGAATAGAATATTCAAATTTGTAAGGCCTCTCAACAAAAATGTTTCAAAAACTACAGAGATTTTGCAAAAATTGATTGTTTTTCAAATATGGTATCTGTCTGAAGAAAAACATGTCCTTTTTTTCCAATATTCTGATTCTGTTTAAGAAAAAAATAGCTCCTTCTTAGACTCTCTGCAGGCCCGTTTGCCCACTGTGTGTGACAGGGCACGTGTGCCGAAATAAAAAAACAAACAGGTCAGCACTGAAGGAGTGAGAGAAAATGGGTTAGAGCAGACTCTAAAAAAAGAAGAGACAAGGAGCAAAGGAAAAAAAAAAACGAAGAGAGAAGAGAGGGGATGAAACAGACCACAAAAAGCACTTACCACCTTAGCTATGCATGTGCAGGGGAGGGTGTATGCGGGTGAATGCCCTTTTTAACCAATTTGGACATTTCTTAGCTCTTTGCTCAATCAGCACTGCTACCGGAATGGAAATTCTTCTGCACGACACATGCAAAGTGGATGTTACTAACAAAAACATATAGAACCTCAAAGCAACCACGTTAATCATATCTAAAACGCATTCTTAATGGCACCACATGCTTAAATAAAAGTGAAAATTTGGCAAAAAAGTGCATTTCCCTCATCCCAAATGTGGTCAATCTGTCATAAAGCTACAAGCAACAAGATTATAAGTTGGGTGTGGCCATATTCAAATTTGTAAGGCCTCTCAACAATATGGTTTCAAAAACGTAAAGTTTCAACATTTTGCTACGTTTCATTTTTTTTTTAAAAAAGAAAACTGTGTCCTTTTTTCAGTATCTATTTTTCTACACCATTTGAACACAGCAGCCTCCCTTCATATTGTGTGCAAATTTCATAAGGAATGAACCAACTAAAGTGCTGCAAAAACTCATTAATGTACATACATACAATGACATATTAGAAGTATGTAATGCTTTTGTCTTTTCATGTAAAGTTACAGTTTTGTAGATGCTTGAGCTTTTTTGGACAGCAACAAGATATTTTGGGCTCTTGGCAAAACGGACATCAGTGACATCCAACCTGCAAACCATCCAGGCCGGTTTTCCTTTCGGAATGCCCACTTGTCACAATTCAATCAAACCCTGATGAGTAAAATCATTTTCAGAATTTTCTTAATAATCTCAATAATTTCACTTGGAAACACTGACTTTTTCTTCAACAAATACCCTAATTTACAGCTTCGAGTGGTGCAACTGTCTAAGTATTGGTCTATCATCTGGAGATCATGAGTGATGCCACAGGTGATGCCATAGCCATCTGGAAGTCCAAGAAAGCCTCATTCACTCTGAGTGGGTTGGATGTCCCTCGTTCTTGTCTGTCACTCAGAGAGATGCTAGCCAGTAAAGGCGTATATTAGCTGATGTAGCGGAACTGGCAGTTAGCGTTCTCCTCCAAGTCTGCTGAGCTGTCTGTGTTAGCAGCAGTTTGAGGAGATGCAGTGGTGCCTCATGTGACTCAGAGGAAACCTGTGCTAGGCTTCACCCTCCCAGTGTAGGTGGTATTGTGGCAGAGTCCTTGCTAGTGGTGGGAACTGAACTGGACTAAATTGGGACAGAAAACGGGGAAAAATGCAAAACGTACAATTACGATGTGTTTTCTTACACTTTTACACTATTAATTAACCATCTCATCACTAATTGTGAGTTAACTGAGTGGGTGACTTATTGCATAAAGCTTTGTTTTAAAAATCTTGCAAAGGCTTTAAAATATAATCTGAGATGCAAAAGGTAGAGCTGCTTATCTCAGTAACACGTGGATCACGTATTTATCACACGTTCTTTTGAAAGGGCCTATCTGACATGCATGCAGTCATGCAAATGCGTGCACACACACACAGCGCCACACACACACACACACACACACACACACACACACACACACACACAAACAAGGAGTGAGAAAGACGGATCAAATTCGGTTTCCACCTTCGCCTGTCTCACCTGGTTTATGAAAGAGGGCTTTTAGAGTTGTGTGAGAGAGGAAGTTTCTACCACTTGTAAGAAACGTGTGGAAGTGTGCATATTCAAACATGCAGTGTGACTCAAGACTGTGCAAGTGTGTGTGTATCTGTGTGTGTGTGTGTTGTGTGTGTGTGTGTATTGTGTGTGTGTGTGATTCATGTAAATCCAGGGGCCTCCCTTCAGTGCAAATGATGTACAGTTCTTAGCGTTAGCAGATTACTATAAGCTCTGTCTTATAGGCTCATGGGAGGTAGCGGCAGATTTGCGCTACATCATAACCAGAAATGTCAAAACTCTCAGCTACAGGCGACAGAGACTCAAAATCTAAAGCTTTTACAAGTTCTAGATTTCCTGTATTCTGACAAAACAACTTCGCATGTAACCTATTTTTGCACATATATCACACTACCATGCTTGGAAAGGCTCATTTGTAATAAGTCAAGGTTGAAAGTAGGGCTGCTATGATAAAAAAATCTAATAAATTGGGATAAAATTATGAATAAATATTAACTTCCAAAAGGCCTAGCTTGACAATTTGGCTGATTCCGTTTTCACTTCTTAATTATGTTGCTGATTAATCTGACATGGGCAGGACTTCAAAGTAGAGCCTGAAGAGGTGACCAAAGGGAGAGCTTGCTTTGCTATATCTACCTAGATACCAAAGAGAAAAACTTCATACTGGATAACTTTTCATTGTTTTTTTTGTTCCTAACCACAACGTGATAATGAACAAAGAGTATTGCAATACTTGTGAAGTTTAAATGTAGACATGAACAAAACAAATGAAAATTTACAGATGGTATTTTTTTTAGTTCACTGAAATCATGAGGCCTGCTCAGAAGACCTAGAAGGGATGTAATATCCCGTCCTGTTTAGCCCCCTTCTGTCATACCTTGCCTTTGTTTTCCCCGGTGCTGTGTGGCTGTTTGTTTTTGTTGCGGTTTCATAGCTCCGCCCTTGTCCTGCCCCCCTGTTTAGTGTTCTCACCTGTTTAATTGTTACCCAACCTCTCACACTAGCTCCTTGTTCATTACCTGTATAAGTGTCCTTGTCTTTGTGTCTGTGTTTGTCGGTCCACCCTGACACTACACCGGCTGTTACCTCGACACCTATCCCGAGATTCCCTTTGTTACTCTGTGATATTACCGTTGTTGTTTTATTCAGCTTATCATTCACTGCTTTGTTTTGCTTTATTTCAGTTGTGTTTGTTTTTGTTTTGTTAGTCAGCACTCGATGTTTTTTTTTTTATCATTTATTGTGGCAGATGTACATGTATTTGGATATCGTGATGGCTGCAGTCGTGGCATCCGATTTTTCTCGGAATGGCCATTCTCTGTGGAGAGGTGACTTGGTTTCACAGCAGGTAGTTCTCATCCCTCTCATTTCACCCCTCATTACTCGCTAGTAGCTCAACATGGAGTCACAACATTTCACACACGGTGAGCCCATAGTGTCCTAGTTAATCTGATAAAGCTGCAGCGAAAAAGTACTATTCCATTCCACTGACAAAATGGCCACTAGGGGGCCTGCAGAAAGAGTGTTATATCTTTTGGCACAGTGGTCTGTTTTTGTGTTATGAGAACCATCATTTAAGGTTCGATGTGAGTTCATGTAAAAATCTTAGATTTTAAGTCAGGTTCTATTAAGGGTCTGCATATATTATATTATATTATATTATGGGTATGATATTACTATACCCAGAACTTCAAGGTCTTTCCTGATCCTGCTAAACCCTGAAATGTTTCGCAGAGTAAACTGGTGTTTTACACATGAGTAACACGCTCACTACACATGAACGTAACCAACAAGGGGGAGGATTTAAGCTGTAACCTTTCCACCAACCCAACACACCCCTCCCATCTACATAAAAACCACACATTTAGAAAACAACCCCAACGATGCGTGTGACAAACCATCCCAAGTGCATTGTTTCGAGGAAGAGAAGGACTGGATGACTTTGAGGATGACCTATAAAAAGCTTCTCCACCTGCTACTGCTCTCTAAAACAGGACCCACCATTCATCTAGCATGCAGCATCACAGAACATGGGGGATGGGACTCAGGAGGGAATTATAGGAGAGCACGCAGAAGGGCGGTTAATGAGAAAAACACCAAACGTGGAGGTTTCTTGCTTCGAAATGTGATTTCTATGGTAATGAGCTGCTACAGACACCTTTTTTAATCAATTAGGGACTTTGCATTTGATGTTATATCTATTTCTTAAGTGGTAATTCCATTAGACCTTTGCATCTAAGGGACGGGAGATAAATTGTTAGAATTAAATCAATGTGAAGAAAGCAGGGAATAACTCATCTGTAGAGGAGAGAGAGGCTGTATCTTCAGGGGGCTTGTCTGTATGAGTGAAATGTTCGGATGAAAAATCTTAAGACATATATTCAAGGGTAAAATTAAAACCCAAAGAACTGCACGTTTGTAAGTAGGTTTAAATATTCCCCAATTTTTTAATGTTCATTTTATGTCAGTCTGCAGTGGACTCTTGACGTGTCTAATGTGTTTCTCTGCCTTTCACCTTGTGAGTGCTGGGATAGACTCCAGCAACTTCCAGCAATGTTTATGGATAAGCAACCTAGATAATAAATAATAATATTATGCTAATTGGGTACATTTGGCCTAGAAATATGGTCATACTGTATTTTCCATCAGTACCATGATGTTTTATATGATATTTTATATATATATGCATATAATTATACGTCATTCATTCATTCCTTTTCTGTAACCGCTTAATCCTTACTAGGGTCACGGGTACCTGGAGCCTATCCCGGGACCAACGGGCATGAGGCAGGGATTCATCCTGGGTGGGGCAATTATTCATCACATAATTATATATATAATGATATACATATAACTAGACTGCATGTCTGTGACAAAATATGAAGTGTGATTGTGCAGCTGCTATGGTAACTGTGGCTATTACTAGATGGTTACTAAGGCATTGCAGGTGGTTCCTAAGTTGTAGCTAGCCAGTTGCTATAATAACTGTAGTGGCTGCTATGGTGTTCCTAGGTGGTTGCTATGAAGTTCTAAGTGGTTGCTAATGTGTTGCTAGGTGGTTAATATGGTTTCACAGGTTAATATCAAAACACTGGTCAAAAAGACAGGGGTGCCAATACTTCTTCACAGTGAGAGGCGTACCAATACTTTTGACCAGAGTACCTGAACTTTTTCCCTTTAGCCAGATTTGAACCTACAAACTCTTCTGATGTCTTAAAGCACTCTCTCTCATGTTTCTCGCCTGCTCTCTCCACGTTTATATTCAATTAAATGAGCGATTTTTGGACACTATCCAAGAAGTGGCATGTAAATAATTGTATTTTTGAACAGAAACAGAGTCACGGAGCCCCTCTCTCCTCTCTCCTAAAGTCTGTCTCTTTAGTGCTGCAGTGTTATCTGTGGCTCAGCCTCACTCGTAGTGAGGTGACGTCACAATGCCCAATGTTCCACCAGTGCGAGTCTATGGAGAAAATGATTTTAAATGATCAGTGCTTGGCTCCTGACCAAGCGATCAAAGAGCTGAATACACACACAATACACCGGAAATTAACAAATGTTTTAGCATTGGACTGGTGCCACTATTTCAAAAACTGTAGGAAATGCAAAGTCTGATTGGGTGGTTGCTGTGCAACAAATGTTTTTGACATCCAAACATTGTTTTTAAGGGCAAAAAAAGTTTGTGTTGAAAAAAAATTCTGCTCACTGCGGGTAATAATAATAATAATAATAATAATAATAATAACAACAACAATAACAAAAATGATAATAATAATAATATAAAACTTAAGAAGATCAATAGCGTGATTGCTGACACAATCACACTAATAAAAATAAAACTTAAGAGTATTAATAGTGTGACTGCTTCTGTAATCATTCTAATACTACTTCTGGAATCACACTAATAATAAAACTAAAACTTAAGAAGAAGAACAGAGTGATTGCTGACACAATTACACTACTAATAATAAAAACAAAACCTGAGAAGAATAGTAATGTGATTGTTTCCACAATCACACTAATTGCATTCAGATACATCTTCCGCAAGCTCAGTCGCCCAAATCAAGGCTAACCTCCTGTCACCAAAACTGAAAATCTATTTCTGTCTTTTCCTCTCAGGCGCTTCCACCCCTCCGTCCTCCTCCATCATCCCCCGCAGCACACAAAGCAGTGACAGAGTGCTCTGTTACCTTTACTTTCTCTGCCATCCATCCATCCTGTGCTCAGCCAGGCTCATGGATAAAACAGATTCATTCCCCCGAAAGCTCCCCCTTCCCCCTGTCCCTACTGACTAAAAAACTCTGGCCAAGGCCAATTCTGGCAGCTCATTGTAGTTTTATGGTTTCACACACATTTTACTTCACTGTTATTCTTCCTTCCTTTCTCTCTCTCTTCTCTGTCTTTCACTTTTATACAGTAACAAGATATGATGTCTTACATGTATGTCCCAAGTGCATAATGTATATACATATGAGACGTATAATTGTTACTTAATTATTACCTATGTATTATATACAGTCTACATAAAACGTTTGTGCACCCCTGACCAGGCTAGAAATTTTGTTGATGTTTGAAATGAAGAGAAGTAAGAAAACTATTAATTACTATCATTACTTTGTAATAATTAATTATTACTTAACATTTGATTCACTTAAAAAAATAGAAAAAAAAAAGTTCCTTCCTAGCATGACACTTCTAGTTCGGTGATATTCTTCGATTGTTTTTCCATACACAGTGAGTTTAATTTTAATTCCATAACCCGCTCTGGATGAGCCAGTTAGCTCAAATAAATCTTGCATTGTTGTTTTTCACCGTCTTGCCAGAACTCACCGAACAACATTGAATAGAACAGAAAAATGGTTGTATATGAGCTAATTTGCATATTACTCAACACATAGTTCTTGGATTTCAGTCTGGTTGAAGTGTAAACACATATTTACTCCCAGAATTTATGCTTTGGGGTTGCGTGGAAGCCAGTAGCACGGGAAACATTGCATGATATAGATAGATAAATGGATTTATGAGGTGCATTTTTAGCACAGCAGTAAAACCAGCATGGTACTGGCATGGTAGTGTGTGTTGTGCTGGGTTGAGAATCATCCAGTAGCCACTTATCTAACACAAAATGTGTATTAACAGATGAACTACAGTCCCTAAACATACATTTCCAAAATGGACCCTTATAAGGTGTCTACTACGTTGACCAGGGGCTGTTCACAGTGTCTAAAGCAAAGTGGCCCCTTATAGTCACACGTGAACACACCACAGCACAGCACACAGTGTGAACAATGTGAATTTTTTTCTCTGCATTTAACCCATTCACTAAGTGAAGCAGGGGGCTGCCACCAACGAGGGGCGCCTGGGGAGCAGTGTGTGGGGACGATACCTTGCTCAAGGGTACCTCAGTGATGACACTAGCAGTGTTGGAATTCAAACTCACAACCTTCTGATTGCGGGGGCAACGCCCTAACCACTAGGCCACCAGCTGCCCCATCAATAAAGACCCTATCAATGCTGCTGCACCTGGTGCCCACACTAACAACACAGTGTGCAACACACACCAACATTCAATTACCGAATTAGGGTCACTGTGCCGAGAATGGTCAATTACCAAGATAATAGTTGGTCAACAGGGGCCCTGTGGTCAAAAACGGAGCCGTGATAAAAGGGGAAGGGGAGGGTTGAGAAAGTGTGAACAACAAATGGGCTACTGTCATTACCTGTGCACCTAAAGTCCAGACCAAAAAATGAAGATACGAGTAGAACAAACCTTAAGTTGTGACCATGGCCTTGGCCTTCTTCAACCTCTTGTTGTCCCTTCAAATTAAAGAGGCTGTTTTGTTGCTGATTTATTGAGATGACCTCTTTGCTAATTTGCTGCCCTGTATAGTGACTTATTCAAAAAGCACTCCAGACTGGAACACTCCTTATAACTTCACCGTGGATGTGCGGAGCCAAACTGCTCAAGTCTAAACAGGGTGGTTGTGACATCACAAAAGCAATGAATTCAGAAAGGGCTGGTTTTGCAGCTAAATTGTACATATAGGAACTGTATGGGCTAGAGAGTAAATGGAGTGTTTTGAAACTCTAATTATGTTTCTGTACCTTGTAAATCTATGTAGTTTAATCAAAAATACTATAAATAAAACACTGAACCTAAAAAACGTTTTAAAGCATTGTCCCACTTTACTTGACACTGTACACAATGCAAGTGTACCAGGATTGTTGGTATCCAAATAACACTATATATAGTGTAGTTTTAATGCATTTAAGTTCCAGGAGCTTGTAACACAAACACTAAAGATATTAGTATATATTGTTTATGAGGCTCTCCTACTCCATTTACCAAAAAGTGTTGCACGTTTCAATCAATATGTACAAAAACAACAACAAGAAACAGTTCTGTTTCTTCTGACACACCCTGAAAAAGGCCTTAGCAAAATGATGGGAATTCATAGGCTGCTCATCTGCTGCAGTGTTGACTTTTTACACAACTGCCGTTCAAATGAGACTTTAATAAACTCTAATTAAATAGCGCTGCATAACGGGGTTAACGTTTGTGGTGCCTCGAGGACAAAGTAACTGACTTTTTCCAGACACTGTTTCCTTATTTCATGACTTATTTCATGTGACTGGTTCCATTTCGTTTTTGTTGCCGTTTGATGTCGTGTTTTGTGGCATTTGGCATGGAAGACTTTCATACCTTAGTATACAGCACCATGAAGAAGATAAACACCTACGGTATATAGGTAATATAGACGCTAAATAAATATATAGATGTAGTTTGATTAATGGAGCAATTCATGCCTTGTGTTTCAGTGTAAGATGTATTTTCTCAATTTTGGCCTGAAAATTGCATCTGTATTGCAGTTTTTGGACGGATATAATGTGAGTCAGGTATGTGATCTGGCCTACTATTGTTCTAAAATGCTTTGAAGTTTTGACGGAGACCTTAATTTGATTCATGTTATTGAAATATGCAGCTTACTATTAGTGTGATTGTGTCAGTTTTATTATCATTATAAATATTTTATGTATGTATGTATGTATGTATGTATGTATTTATTTATTTATTATAGCTGGAATTTGGTGCTGCTTCTCGTCCGAGCCCATATTGAATTTTGGCAAAATTCCAATAGTAAAATGTTCTATTATATCCGATGTATTGCGTGTGTATACAGGTTTCTGATCGGTTGATCTGGTGCCGAGTATTGATCATGTCAATGATAATGTCAATAAAATGCATTTGAAAGTGAGAGCTTCCTAAAGGGGAACTCCACTTCATTTCCAAAATTCCCCCTTAAAGAAGTGTTTAAAATGTAAACAGAGAGAGGTTCAGAGTGGGTTTGGTGTGAGACGCTCCATTCTGAAGAAACTCAGAAAGTCAGATTTGTTCTTAGTGGTGGTCAGTGGAACCAGACGTCCACCTCTAAAAGTTCCTTCACAGAAACGTAAAAAGTAAAAGTTGGAGGCGCCAAAATGTAACTACTGCACCATTAGTAACCACCTTGCAACACCATAGCAACCATCAGTAACCACATACGAACACCATAGCAACCACCTAGTAACAACCACAGATACCATGGCACAATCACACTTCGGAAATGCAATCTAGCTGTTGTTATTATTATTATTATTATTATTATTATTATTATTTAATAATGTTATTTGTATTGTTACTTTGAATAATTACAAGGACTGGAGATGTTCATTTAGCCCATGCAGTGTGAGCTTTAGGCAGTAAAAATGCTAATAAATAGCTGGTGGCCTAGTGGTTAGGGCGTTGCCCCTGCAATCAGAAGGTTGTGGGTTTGAATTCCAACACTGCTAGTGGCACCACTGAGGTACCCTTGAGCAAGGTATCGTCCCCACACGCTGCTCCCCGGGTGCCCCTCATTGGTGGCAGCCCCCTGCTTCACTTGATGAATGGGTTAAATGCAGAGAAAGAATTTCACACTGTTCACACTCTGTGGTGTGGTGTGTTCACACGTGACTATAAGGGGCCACTTTACTTTATTTGATTATTAGAAATTTAACCTATTTTAGAAATAGTAAATTTTCTACCTCTCAATATATTTTGTATTATATTCATAGCTTCATTGCATATTTTTCTACCCTTTTTCATTGCTTTTATTACAATAAGGATCACCATCATTAAAAAAAATCTTGTAGGGGCAACATACTTGGCAATAAAATAAATTCTAGCGCTGATTCTGATTCTGATGAGAGTGTGTCTCATATGCTTTGGACTTGTGTAGCAGCCAGTGGCACAGAAAATCTTGTGAGAAGAGACATGGCTAATGGCCCACGGTCGTTAAAGCAACTGAAGAAGAAAAGAGGTTGGGTATTACAGTGACCCGAGACATACATCAGAATCAGCCTTCTATTTCAGGAAGCAAAAGATAAGGGTTTTGAAATGGCTTTGACATCACAGTGCCCAGACTTCAATATTATTGAAAATCTGTGATTAGATTTTGCACCTGCAAGATTACCTATAAATATTCCTGAACTCAGTTCAGCAAGGAAAAAGTCAAAATCCTAAATCAAAATGAGAAAAACTGTTAGCCACATAAAAAAAGGGTTTGGAGGCTGATTTCAGCCACAAGGGGTCTTACTAATTGCTGACTGGAAAGGGTGCCCAAACGTACGCAGAATTGATAGTACGTTTTCATGCTGTTCCATCTCTAGATGTACTGTAGTTGAAACATTTCTCACTTTTTATGTCATAATTTAGAACCACACGTGTAGTTGTGGTCGTTATTTGTTTGTCGTTGTTTGTTTTAATTCCTAATATCAAATACAAATGTTTTTCTTGTATTATGGTTTTAGCTGTGCAGGACAGAGGCATGTGCTATTGCCTGGTTGGCAGACGTGTGTAAGCAGGCCCATCTGTTTGCAGGTGGAATCGGAAGTGAGGCGGTGGCAGTGGCCAGACGAGGGGGAGGCGACGCTGGCTTTGCCTATCTAGGGAGCAGGTGTGCTGAGCTGGAACAAGCCCAACTGCCTTGGGGTCCGGAGGAACAGGATGCCCCCGATGAAGCACGAAGGGCTGGTTCAGGTCAGAGGAGTATGCTGCAATAACACCGTCACACTTCACAAACTCGTCCTGGGTCAGAAGGTCACTGGCTGTCCTGCTGGTTTCAGTCCATTGGAAATGTGCTAGAAAATCTCATTTTACATGAAAAGAGATTCATACGGAGTTGCTCTGCTCCTCAAATCTGAGTTTTAAATATGAGACGCAGAATTGTAAGCACACAGTTATAATAGCAGGGGTAGATGGTATGAATGGGCTAGAGAGGCTAAGGCCTCCCTCTCTTTCAAAAGGCATCAAAATAAGGTTTAAAAACCATGGCATCCACATCACATGTATCTGATTCACTTGATTAACCCAAGCTGTAGTTTCACACAGCCTGTCTGTAAATTCGTCAAATGCACTGTGACATACATGAAATGCCTCTTAGATTCATTGACCATTTGTCCAGCTCCACCTGGACTGACCACAATCTGCGGTCAGTATGAGTCTTCTAGTACTGTCTTGTAATGTCTTCTGCTCCAAAATTGTAAATATTCCTATGAGAAAGACTAGGGAATGTTCTATTAACATTTTGAGACGTTTAACCCCTTTTAACCCCATTCAATAAGGACTCACTCGCCTGCGCCCTCTAGAGTTTTTGAGTCATTACTTGAAATAATTAAAAGTATAGGAAGGCAAACAGGCTCCTTAGAAACTGGTCCTGATAGTATACTGCAGATGGATGTCCTGACTGGCTGCTTGAAACCATTGTAAAATACTGGATATACACATGAAAATCAGCGTCCGAAGTGTACATACGCTGAGAGTCAGACACAGCCAAATTGTGTGTATATCATTACATGGCTCTGTTTGAAGCAAAAGTGTTTCTCCAATATGGTAACCTCAGCAAATAAACCGAAACTGTCTACTAAACTGTATACCACAGCTCATTTTTACTTCTCTTCCAGTAATTCCTCTTCTTCTGTTGTTTAATGGGTTATATATATTTACACACACATACATATACTCATTGTGTACACACATACAACTTGCCTAAGTCCACAAATAGTTTACATATACATATAT
>JBBPCZ010013314.1:0-34657 GCA_037974445.1 Brycinus macrolepidotus
TTTGAAAGTCCTTCAGGAAGCCTGGAGAACTGTTCCTCAAGACCACATTAAAAATACAAGAAAGTCTGGATCTTTGGGAAAAAAAAAAGGATGTCTTAAGACTTTTGCACAGTACTGTAGCTTTAAAGTGTTGTATGGTTCCCTGGTATGCCAAACCTTCTATTCATTAGGCTTCTTACTGTGTCGAATTCTGTTACTGGTCCCTTCAGACTCAGAGGAAAAAACAAGCCAGTTTTCATGATCGTACAACCTCTAATACATGCACCAACACAAACCGTATATGATTACATTTATTAATTACTATTTTGGATGGCAGTGTGTGGTTGCCTGTTGTTTTATATTTATTTGTAAACTTTTTTATATTGGGAGAATTGGGGGACATTCTGAATATTGTGTGTGTGTGTGTGTGTGTGTGTGTGGCGGGGGGTGGGGGGGTGGGGGGGTGACCCCAATATATATTAGAATTACCTTGTAATTATAATATTGGACTACTCTTTGCTTTTCAGTGGAAAATCTCTATTCACAGTGCTACGTAATCCAGGACTAGGCTTAATCCTTGTCTGAGAAACTGACCCTAAGGGTTTGACAGAAGGAGTCAAGCTCTGTTAGCACAGCTAACTGCTAAATGTGCACACACTTGTTACCCAGCAAAGAACTGTTGCTAGCCTTCCTCACCTTCACTGTCTGTCCTCCACAGGAACAAGACGTGGACATCTACAGCTTCCACATAAACTCCACGGTCACCAGCCGCTACGCCATCACCGTCATCACCAGCCGTGTCGCCAACCGGCTCAGCGAGTCCAAAGAAGTCCATTTCCAGGTCAAGATTCCCAAGAATGCATTCATCAGCAAGTTCAGGATGTGAGTAAATATTTTATGGTGTGACTAGCAACACAATAATAACATGGGAGGAATAGGCATTTTCTCAGTATTATGGCATTAGTAGAAAGATGTTCGATTTTATGTGGGTAAAATGAACAATTGATTAGTTGAAGGATTGTAGTGAAGAGGAATACATACCAAATATTACGGAACAACACTGGAGATGAGAGCTGTAACTTTTGACTTTAAAAGATGCAAATGCATAAATAAGTTTGGGTTTGCTGCTCTTGCTATGCTACATTTTTCACACACAAAAAAACCAAAACAAAACAAAACAAAACAAAAAAAACAATAACTAGACTCACTTCAGCAAGAAATGCGAAGTGTGATTGCTATAACACCAGTATTTGGAGACACCCAAACATTGGTTTAATGGGCAAATCTACCCACAGAGTGGATTCAACCAGCGCTCTTCTAATTCAGAAGACGGGGCTTTAGCGCTGAGGGATCAAGGGGCATGAACTCGCTGTCTCTTATGAATCCATTTATGGTTATGGACGGCGTAGCCGCATTCACAGGCCAATCATTTTTAATCAAACCACAACAAACAGTGACACTCATCTCTTTTTAATAACTGACATGAGCTCTAGTGTTTTGAAGTCGGTTTTTGAGTTTGTTGTGTGTTTTGCGCCGTCTCTGTTTCTCCGTGTTTGTATTTCTCCGCATTTTTTCTACGTTAGCTTCTGTGTGGACACTGTGGGTCCTGAAAAAAACTGTTCGCTGCTTCCCAAACAATAAACCATGTGTAACCAAAGACATCAGAGCCACACTGAACAGGAAGAAGAGAGCTTTCAGGAATGGTGATAAAGAGGAGTTGAGACTGGTACAGAGGGAACTTAAAACTAAGATTGCAGAGGGAAAATACTCCTACAGGAGAAAGCTGGAAAGCAAACTCCAAGAAAACAACACCAGGGAGGTGTGGAATGAGGGCCATCACTGGTCTGAAACAAAAGAGAGGTGCTATGATGGATGGGGGAGTGGAAAGTACTAACAACCTTAATCTGCACTTTAATAGGTTTGACTGCCCTATCCCTCCTCCCACACTGAACTCTTCTCACCTCATCCAGTTTGCTTACCAGCCCGGTATCGGCATGAAGGACGCCATCAACTGTCTGCTGAACCAGGCTTTTTCCCATTTGGACGTTGTTGGAAGCACTGTGAGGGTCATGTTTTTTTAACTTCTCCAGTGCTTTTAACACAATTAGACCACTACTGGGGAATAAGCTCACGGAAATGCAGGTGGATGCCCAACTGGTAGCTTGGATTACGGACTATCTAACTAATCGACCACAGAATGTCCGGCTGAAGGGCTGCTGCTCGGATAGCATCCTGAGCAGCACGGGGGCGCCGCAGGGGACTGTCCTGTCACCCTTCCTCTTCACCCTCTACATGTCTGACTTCAGGTACAAGTCTCAGTCATGTCACCTGCAGAAATTCTCTGATGACTCTGCCATTGTGGGCTGTATCAGGGATGGACAGGAGGATGAATATAGGAGTGTGGTGGACAGTTTTGTGGAGTGGTGTGAGCTGAATCATTTACAGCTTAACATCACAAAAACAAAGGAACTGGTTGTGGACTTTAGGAAGCAGGCCCCTCCTCCCACCCCTGTCACCATCAGAGGGGCTGATGTTGAGGTGGTTGAGGACTACAGGTACCTGGGGTACACACTGACAGTAAACTGGACTGCTCCAGGGACACCAATGTTGTCTTCAAGAAAGGGCAGAGCCCATTACCTACAGAGGAGGCTCAGGTCTTTCAATATCTGTAGGACAATGCTGACAATGTTCTATCACTCTGTGGTAGAGAGCGTGGTGTTTTTTGCCACTGTGTGCTGGGGCAGTGTGGTGAAGGCAGCTGATGCCAACAGGCTGAACAAGCTGATTAAAAAGGCTGGTTCTGTCCTGGGTGTCAAACTGGAGACCCTGGAGGAGGTGTCTGAGAAGAGAATGCTGAAGAAGCTTCTCTCCATCATGGACAACCCCTCTCACCCCATGCACGCCTCCTTGATAGACCATCGGAGCACACGCAGCAAAAGACTTATTGCCTCTAAATGCAGAACCGAATGGCACAGGAAATCCTTTCTACCCATGATAATAAGACTCTATATCTTTATGTCATTCTGTTCCAGATAGGACTTGTGCAATACAACTCAGCTGTTTAATGTGTACTGTCTGAATGTTATTGAATGTTAGTCTCATCCCCTCATCACCTGCTGCCATTTCATTTTATTGAATTTATCATATTTTTGAGTCCCCTTTCATAAACCATTTGCACTACTGGTCTGTTATTATATTATATCTGTTATGGTCATTTTGTTATTTTGTTGTACTACTGTTTTTGTCTTTTTTTTAAATTCTCTGTTGTCCTATCTTTATTCTCCTTGGGGAATTTCCCTCGGGATAAATAAAGTTCTTTTTCTCTCTCTCTTATCTTATTTTGTCCCACGCCTTGGCTGTGATTTCACAGAATCTCTCTCCAACATACATTTTAAAGGCGACTCGACCATCCTCTCTCTCTCCCCATACTCCCTGTAGCTCTGGTTTCTTTTCATTCACGTACAAATCTTTCGCCTTTTACTAAAGATTTCCGTGGAGGGGAACGCTGATGAGTTCTTTTTTGGGCAGCTGGTACCCTTGAGCAAGGTACTGTCCCCACACTCTGCTCCCCGGGTGCCGTGTTCCTGGCTGCCCGCTGTTTCACTTGGTGAATGGGTTTAAATGCAGAGGAAGAATTTTGCGCTGTTCACACTGTGTGCTGTGCCGTGGTGTGTTCACGTATGACCGAATGATCACTATCACTACAGAGCCGACTCTAAACAATCAATACTTGGCCCCTGATCAGCTGATGAAAAATCTGAATTTTTCACCTCCCCCTCCCCCAACATGCATCTAACATGGTGTTCCTCCCCCTCCCTCCAAAACATGCTGGCCATCCCCCTCCCCCACAACCTGCATCTAACATGCTGGCCCCTCCCCACAACCTGCATCTAGCATGCTGGCCCCTCCCCCAACCTGCATCTAACATGCTGGCCCCTCCCCACAACCTGCATCTAACATGCTGGCCCCTCCCCACAACCTGCATCTAACATGCTGGCCCTTCCCCACAACCTGCATCTAACATGCTGGCCCCTCTCCCCAACCTGATTCTAACATGCTGGCACCTCCCCCAACCTGCATCTAACATGCTGGCACCTCCCCCAACCTGCATCTAACATGCTGGCCCCTCTCCCCAACCTGCATCTAACATGCTGGCACCTCCCCCAACCTGCATCTAACATGCTGGCCCTTCCCCACAACCTGCATCTAACATGCTGGCCCCTCTCCCCAACCTGCATCTAACATGCTGGCACCTCCCCCAACCTGCATCTAACATGCTGGCACCTCCCCCAACCTGCATTTAACATGCGGGCCCCTTCCCCTTACTTAACACTCCAGCAAGACTTCTAAAGAGGCTCATTAGCCAGAGGAGGTTTTGGGACTTCTCAGGAAGGTGGATCTCCAGTGACTTTTATTGAAATGCTTCATTATCTGGCAGTTTCCTCATCTTTGCTTGAGGGTCTGTGGATAACACTGTCAAAATATCGACATTTTCCGTATTCATGTTGTTTTCAAGTTTTCGTGTGACTCATGGGCTGCCGTGGAACAGAATTAAACTGTCAGTGGAATTAAAGAATTGCCTGTTGATTTAATAAAAATGTTTCCAAACATTTTCATTTTTTAATGGATTTTTTGTGGAACAAAGGAATTTTTTTACCAATGTTTGGACAGTTTTTAGTAGGAGCTCAGGATGCCCAAGTCAGACCCCAAAGGGTCGGGGTCCAGATCAGTTTGGTGGTCCCTCTCCTCAAACACACTCACTAATGAACAGCTGAGCTGAAGCAGGTTTGTTTGAGCAGGTGAATCACCACACTGTGCTGGAAGCCTGTCCTCCACGACAGCTGCCCTGACCCACCTGAACTGGTTTATCCTTGAAGTAGAGAGAATCATGTCCAGAAAGTCAGTGCTTTCTAAGGTTTTATCAGTGAGCTGCAACCTTTTGGTATCTCCTTCTCAGGACCATAGAGGAGAAGACGTACGATGGAGTGGTGAAGAAGAAAGAAGAGGCTCAGCAGCAGTACGCTCAGGCTGTATCTCAAGGAGAAAGTGCCGGAATGGTCAGGTACTGTCTTACAAAGAATGATGCACTGTGGCATTTCAGGAAGCCACTGAGAATCGAGTCATGTCAAGTCTCATCCAGAGAACTACAATAAAAGTCCTGATTTTTGCATCCTGGGATGTAGTACCCCAGGTGGCCACCTGGGGAAGGTATTTTCCCCTCCTTTTTTGGTATGTTCCTCTACTCAGCCTCACCTGGTTGTCAGGTGCCACCTTTGCTGCAAGTACCCTCATGCGTGTGCAGGTCAGAAAATTAGCAAAATCAAATGATGACGACGATTAAAATGAACCATCCAGGTGTTTTAACTGTTCATTATAATGCAAACGGAACTCACTACCTCACTATACCTCAATGTATCTCACCCTCCTCTCTACCTAACTGTATCTCATCTGCCTCTCTACCTCCCTGTACCTCACCTACCTCTCTACCTCACTGTATCTCATCTGCCTCTCTACCTCACAGTATCTCACCTGCCTCTCTGCCTCACTACCTCACTGTATCTCACCTACCTCTCTACCTCACTGTATCTCACCTACCTCTCTACCTCACTGTATCTCATCTTCCTCTCTACCTCACTGTACCTCCCCTGCCTCTCTACCTCACTCTATCTCATCTGCTTCTCTCCCTCTCTGTATCTCACCACTACCTCTCTGCCTCTCTACCTCACTGTATCACACCTACCTCACTACCTCACTAACTCACTGTATCTCACCTGCCTCTCTACCTCAATGTACCTCACCTGCCTCTCTACCTCACTACCTTACTGTATCTCACCTGCCATCTGTTATGTCTATTTACATCAACAGCAACCAGCACATTGCACTTTACAGCACCTAGTCTATTTTGTTACAGTTGCACACTTCAGCTCATTTTTATACTTGTAAATGTTTATTTGAATATATTTTTATTGCTTAGTTTTAGCCTTTATTTTTCTCTTCCATTTATTGTCACTGTGTATTTATTGCACAGTCTCACAGACATTTCAGGGGCACATTTCACTACATGTTGTATTTGTATAATTGTGTATGTGACAAATAATCTTGAATCTTGTTTAATGTCTTGGTGTGTTCCAGCTCGGTGGGCCGAACTCTGGAGGAGTTCAAAACCTCAGTGACTGTGGCTGCGTACAGTAAAGTGACCTTTGAACTCACCTATGAGGAGCTGCTCATGCGTCGCCTTGGCAAATATCAGCTGCAAATCCATGCCCGGCCGATGCAGCCGGTGAGCGACTTCAAGGTAATGAACGGACAGACTGAGTGATGATTTTATGCAACAAGGGACTGAAGATTTTTGCTATGTTTTTGGTCACATGTCTTGCTGAAAACAAAAACTATTACATCCATTACATCCATCAACCAGTGGTCACCAACCACCACTCAGCCTGCAACCATGCTGGCCCCTCCCTCCTACCTGTATCTAACATGCCAGCCCCACCCTCAACCTGTATCTATCATGCTGGCTCCTCCCCTCTCTCCCCAATCTGAATCTAACATGCTGGTCCCCCCTCCCTTCAACCTGCATCTAACATGCTGCATCCCCCAACCTGCATCTAACATGCTGGCCCCTCCCCCTTATTTAATGCTTCAGCCAATCAGGGACATTCATTACCCAGAGGAGGTGAACTTCTCAGAATGGTGGATCTCCAGGACCAGGGTTGGTGACCAGTGACTTTTATTGGAACACTTCATTATCTGGCAGTTTACTTTTCTTTTTTTAGGGCCTGTGGAGAAGACTCTCAAAATACAGATATTTTCTGTTTTCATGTGATGTTTGTGTGTTGTCATGTCACTAATGGGCTGCTTTGGAACAGAATTACACTGTTAAAGGAACTAAAGAATTGTCTGTTGACTTTACAAAAATGTTTCAGAACATTTTTCTTTTTTAATGGAGTTTTATGGAACAAAGTGTGGATTTTGTGATGATTTTATGCAACATGGGACTTTTGGTGAAGATTTTTGCACTATTTTTGGCCAGATTGATGTGCACATCCATGAGAATCCAGGAATTTTCTTCCTGGAGGTCAAAGGGGGCCTGACCACCAAGGAGCTGGCCAATGCTGTGACCACCACACGATCTGATCAAGAGGTGAGGACTGACTGTCCCTTAGAGTCACTTTCAATCAGTCTTTAAATTAATTTTACACTCACTACCTCACTGTATCTATTTAGTCACTTATAGGCCAGTTAGGCTGTTGTGTAAATACATGGTTATTGCAGACATTTAATGTAAAAAATATACATTTTTTCAGGTATGGGTGAACTTCTACCCCACTAGGGAGCAGCAGACCAAGTGTGATGTTTGTGGAAAAGATGGAATGAATGGAGACCTGCTCATCGTATATGATGTAGAGAGAACAAAACTCAGTGAACTGAAGGTACTGCATAATGATACAGGACAGACAAACATACACTCATATGCAAAGAATTTGAACTGTTCAGATTTGGTGGAGTAAAAACAAGTGGACATCCTCTACAGAGAAGACACACTTAAATATACCATAAATATTTTAGGTGAGGACGACAGGATGCAGGTGAAGACGACAGGATGTAGATGATGATGAGAGGACGTAGGTGACAACGGGACACAGGGGATGATGACAGGACGTAGGTGATGGCAACAGGACACAGGTGATAGTGACAAGATGCAGGTGATGAGGACAGGATGCAGGTGATGACTACAGGACGTAGGTGGTGACAGGATGCAGGTGATGACTACAGGACGTAGGTGGTGACAGGATGCAGGTGATGACGACAGGACATAGGTGATGACAATAAGACGCAAGTGATGACAACAGGACACAGGAGATGAGGACAGACCACAAGTGATGATGACAGGATGCACATGATGACGACAGGACATAGGTGATGGCAACAGGACGCAGGAGATGACGAGAGGATGTAGGTGATGGCAATAGGATTTAGGTGATGATGACAGATGGCAACAGGACAAAGATGATGATGACAGGATGCAAGTGATGATGACAGGATGAAGGTGATGATGACAGGACAAAGGTGATGAAGACAGAATGTAGGTGATGAAGACAGAATGTAGGTGATGAAGACAGAATGTAGGTGATGAAGACAGATTGTTGGTGATGACGACAGGACACAGGTAATGATGATGGCATGAAGATGATTATGACAGGATGTAGGTAATGATGACAGAACATAGGTGATGGCAACAGGATGTAGGTGAAGACATGATGCAGGTGATGGTGACAGGACGCAGGTGATGAGGACAGGATGTAGGTGATGAGGACAGGACATAGGTGAAAATGACAGGACACAGGTGATGACGATGGGATGTAGGAACTGTTGACAGGACGCAGGTGAGGATGACAGGACACAAGTGATGACGACAGGATGCAGATGATGATGACAGGATGCAGGTGACGATGACAGGATGCAGGTGATGACAGGATGCAGGTGATGATAGGACGTAGGTGTGTCATGCAACAAGAAACCAAAACTAACCGGATCAAATGTAAACAATTTAACAAAAACATGAACCTCAGTCTGGACTTTTAGGTGTGAAAACGTCCTTACTGCTTTTGTCCTTTCAGCTACCAGGTTTCAAACAGGACATGAAGGTTAGACATGAAAAATCAGGCTTCAGTTCAATAGGTCAAAGTGCTTATTTCTTGCGGAAAAGCTGTACAACATATTAGGGGTGGGATTCACCACAGAGGCGATGATTCGGTACTATCACAATGTTTGGCCCACAAGACAATATTGACCTCCTTTCCCATTTCCATTAGAGAAGAATGAGGTCTTGTACCACCTTGTGAACTTCAGAAGCAGTGCTATCAGAGTAGACGTCTGTACCAAAAAGTCTATTTATTACATTTTTAAAATTATAAAAAAAAAATTAAATAGATAAATATTGATACTTGCCACCGTACCGATATAATATTGTGCAGAAAAATATCACAGTACTACACTGTATCAATCCTTCCTCCCACCTCTAGTACACATTCAGTTCTAGACCTTCATGTCTCTCATCATGCTTTCTGCTGTCTTTTCTCTCAGGCATCTGATGGTTATTTCGTCCACTACTTTGCACCCACAGACGTTCAGCGCATTCCGAAAAACATAGTGTTTGTGATCGACCGCAGTGGCTCCATGAGCGGGAGGAAGATTGAGCAGGTTAACGACATGGTCTAAAGCTGATGGGTGATTTAATGCCAGCAGCTTTAATGTGTTTCATTGAAAATATGCATAAATTTCATCACACACACCCTGCATTGCTCAGGCCATCTGACAAAGCTCTTCATCCTAGACTCATGCAGCGCTGTTGAAGATCCTGGGAGACCTCACAGAGGACGATCACTTTGGGCTGATCACATTCCACCATGGTGTGGAGGTCTGGAACCCTGAGCTCCCTCAGGCTACAAAGAGAAACCTGAAGGCAGCGAAGGACTTCGTGAAGAAGATTGAAGCTGGTGGAAGTAAGCTATATTCTTTTAAAACCAATTCTTTATATTAACAGTGATGTGAAAAGCCCGAAACACAGACTATGAATGGTAAACTATGCAAAAATATTTTGAAAATACAAAATTGAAGTATTTAAAAAATTTTTGTTATGAATTTCCAAATTGGCCCAGTCAGGGTCTCTTACACAGGTCATTTTGTTAAAGGGGTGAAATCTTTGAAGGGGTGGAGTATTTGAAGAAACACCTTGAAATTGTAACAGATGACTCCCAAAGAAAGGACCCTTGTGTAGGTTTACTGACAAAAATTATTCCAAAACTTCAGAAATACTATTTTCTGACCGTCAAATTGTCGTATCTTTGGCACACCGAGTAGATTCAATGAAAAAAATGGGAACAAATGTTTTACTGCAACAGGCTTCAAAGTTCCTGAAGATACAAAGTGCCTAGATAAAGGTGTTCCAACCACTCAGCATTCAGCACTACCAGTATACTGATCACCGCCTGATCATCATGAATCATCTGCACCTGTTTTGTCACTGGTTCAGGCCTTCAGGAATCCTGGAAAACTGTTCCTCAAGGCTAATACAAGAAAGTCTGACTTGGAAGCAAAATATGAAGAAATGAGGGGAGCTCAAGACTTTTGCACAGTACTGTACTTGTGATTGGGTGGTTGGGAAACACCTATACAAAAAGAGATCCAAAAAGGCCAGGTCTGGCTACCAGTGAAATAAAGTGTAAGAAAAGTGTGCACTGTGGGAGAAGGTTTGACGTTCTGCTTCATATTTAGTTGTTTCACTGCTATCCTTCGCTGTTCAGACACAAACATCAACTCTGGAGTGCTGAAGGGGGTGGAGATGATCAACAACAACCCACGAGAAGGATCTACCTCCATCCTCATCCTTCTGACTGATGGACAGGCTAATTCAGGCAAGACACAAAACATACACACACACACACACATACGCACACAGTTACACACACATATAATGAAGGTCCTACAGTGGTGACTAAAGAGTAGCAAAAACAGCAGTGAAAAAGAAACATACATACACACACACACACACACACACACACACACACACACACACACACACACACACACACAGATCCTTATCAGCTCTGTCTGTAACTCTTCACCCCCTGTATCGAACTTCTGCTCCTCTTGCAGGTGAAAGTGACCCAACAAAGATTCAGGCCAACGTGAGAAACGCCATTGGGGGAAAGTTCCCCCTCTACTGCCTGGGCTTCGGATTTGATGTGAACTTTGATTTCTTGAAGAAAATGTCACTGGAGAACAATGGAGTTGCTCGCAGGATCTACGAGGACTCGGACGCTGCCCTGCAGCTGCAGGTGGGAGGATGTTCCAGTCATTTCCATTAAATTCAGTCCAGTGGCTGTTCAGTAGTGTTTTACGACCACCTTCATGTTCGGCAGGGCTTCTACGAGGAGGTGTCCACCCCTCTGTTGACTGATGTCCAGCTGAACTATAACGGAACAGCAAACCTCACCCAGACCACCTTCAGCCACTACTACAACGGCTCGGAGATCGTGGTGGCCGGACAAATCACAGACAACAGCCTGGAGAGTTTAACAACGGAAGTCATTGCAATCTCAGTAAGACCAAACCCTGCTAAGATCTTCCACTTCAACAAGACAGTTTGGTAAAAAAAAATCACTGTTTTAAGTGTGTTTCCGAGTGGAGATTGTGTGTTTGGGGGTGGAAACTGTGTGTTTCTGAGGAGAGATTGTGTGTTTCTGAGAGGAGATTGTGTGTTTCTGAGTGGAGATTGTGTGTTTTGAGTGTTTTATGCATCCTTAGCTGGACAGTTGTTTTTTTGACGTTAACAGGTTTACACTGAGTTACCAGTTTGGTTAGTGTACCCAGTAAACAGTTGTGGCTCCATCACCCTTCAGATCAGCCTGAATTCTCCTGGGCCTGAATTCCAAGAGAAACTGTCATAAATGTTGTGCTAGTTGACCGTCACAAATACCCCAATCCCACCTCATCCCTAAAATGCCTGATGATGGAGATACTGGAACTGTACTGACCACTGGAGCTCCCATTTCTGCCTTTTGGTGATGAAGTGTGATTTGTCTCATCATAATGAGTTAAAACTTGATGCTCCGCTGTACAACTGTTCTTCAGAAGGTATCAGGACCTCACAATATGACAGGAGAACATGACACTCCTATCACACTGGCTGGTAAACTGTACTTGTTTTGCCATCCTTAATGGTCCAGCTTTGAGGCTCACAGGAGAAAAGGGGTCATTTATTGGGGCAGAGCCCCACTGTCCAATCCCCACATATCTTTAGTGGCAAGCAGCAAAAAACCAAATGAAGCCGTGTGCGCCCACTTTAAAAGTCTGATTATTATCATAGGGTTTCAGTGTGTAGCTCTTTAATAATCAATCACTATCACACGATTTACAGTTAAGTGCAAAAGCTTTAACAGCCCTGGTCAAATGAAATGTTTTGTTGATTTTCTAAGCAAAAGTAGGTTCAATGTTCCATAAGGAGCTAATCTGAATAATCTTATTTTTATTTTTATTATTTTAGACCAAAATTTCTATTTAGTAGCTGAAAAAAATAAAACATAAAATATAGTGTGCCATTATTTTATACCACATTTTATTTTTTCCCTTTTTGTACAAGTATGCTAATTTCAACAAATTAACAGTAACTGTGTATTCCGTGGGACAGTGGTCACCAACCCTGGTCCTGGAGATCCGCTTTCCTGAGAAGCCTAGTTTCAGCCTCAGTCTGCAACGTCTCCTCTGAACGTCACTGATTGGCTGGAATGTTAATTATGGGGGAGGGGCCAGCATGTAGGTTGGAGCAAAACACAGCAGGACAGTAGATCTCCAGGAGGAGGGTTAATGACTTCTGTTTTCAAAGAACATGAATTTTTTACATTTAAAATGAACGAGACACCATTTGATGCCCAAACTTTTGAATACAGCTGTTTACCTCACTCTACAATCGCGTCATTAATGACTTATCAAAAGGTGCTTTTCCACAGGTGTACAGAAACTGTGCTGTATCTAAACTGTACTGAGGTGGCACGGAACTTGCTGCACTCTTTCATTTTCCAGTGTCTCTCAGCCCGGTAGTGGTGTTTCTGACTCAGTTCTCTCTCCCGGTTTATGCCCGGTCAGCATTCCAAAACTGCATTTTTTCATTTTTTCTCTAACCGTTTTACAAAAACCTAACCCAGCTAACTTGTTAGTGATGTCCTGGTACACCTCCACATTTCTCACAGTATGAAAGATAAATTTGTTAGTGGCGTAGAAAACTCCCACTGAAGTTTATTTTCAGATAGTAGTGCTCGTACTTTTTCAACTTCCCAGTTGTTAGTTTGAATCTCCATTGTTGTTTGTTTGCACGGGCAGGCACGGTTCCTTGTGCCAGTGGAAAAGTGCCAAAAATGCACTGTTTGTTTGAAGGTAGACTGGTAACTCTGCAGTCTGTCCCTCATTCTCTCTCTCTTCATTCCTCTTTATTCTTCACAGAAAAACAATAAAGTGACCTACCAGGACTCCGTGTTCACTAAAGAGCTGGGAGGAGGGTCGTCACAGCGTGAAAACTTCCAGAGACTGTGGGCTTTTCTCACAGTGAAACAGCTGCTGGAGAAGGAGTGAGTGCACCATTCTGTTGTGTGTACGTGCATGTAAGTGTAAAGTGTTTGTTTGTCGTACGTGAACACACCACAGCACAAAATTCTTTCTCTGCATTTAACCCATTCACCAAGTGAAGCAGGGGACAGTTAGGAACACAGCACCTAGCTTGCTTAAGGGTACCTCAGTGATGCCACTAGCAGTCCTGGGATTTGAACCCACGACCTTCTGATCACAGGGGCAACTCCCTAACCACTGGGCCGCCAGCTTGCCTGTGTGTGTGTGTGTGTGTGTGTGTGTGTGTGTGTGTGTGTTTGTTTGTTTGTTTGTTTTTTGTTTGTTTTTTGTTTTTTTTGTTTGTTTGTTTGAGTATGTAAGGTGTTCATAGTCACACTGCTTTTGGTCCTGCTTTTCAGGATGATCCTAAGTGGCCCGGAGAAAGAAGCAGCCAGGGAAGAGGCCCTGGATCTTTCTCTCACATACAAATTTGTGACCCCACTGACCTCTATGGTGGTCACCAAGCCCCAGGGAGAGGACATGCAAGTCGCCCACAAACCCAAAGAAGGAAAAAAAGAAACGCAAAGGCAACAAAAGCACAGATTAGGCAAGTAGGCAAGAAAAAAAGCAGTCTCCTCAGATAATGCTTTAAGTAGAGTAGTTTTTTGGCACTCCATGTAGTCTTGTCCTGCGTGCATGTATGTAATCTAGTGTAGTCTTATATAGTCTTGTCTAGTCTTATGTATTCTTATGCAGTCTTGTGCGGCTTTGTGCAGTTGTGTGTAGTCTTGCGTAGTCTTGTATCCTTCTTTAGTATTGTGTAGTCTTATGTAAGCTTCTTTAGTCTTGTGAAGTCTAATGTATTATTGTGTAGAGTTGTTTAGTCTTGTGTACTCTTATATGGTATTGCGTAGTTTTGTGTCGGCTTCTTTAGTCTTATGCAGTCTTATGTATTCTTGTGTAGTCTTGTGTAAGCTTTCTTTTAGCCTTGTGTAGTCTTGTGTTGTCTAATGTAGCACTCTGTAGTCTTGGGTAGTCTTATATAGTCTTGGGTGGTTTGGTGTAGTGTTGTGTCGGCTTGTGTTGTCTTGTGTAGTTTTACATAGTCTTGTAGTTCAGTGTAGTCTTGTGCAGTATTGTGTAGTCTTATGTAGTTTTTAGTCTTATGAAATTTAGTGTAGTCTTGTAGTCTTGTGTAGTGTTGTGCAGTCTTGTGCAGTCTTGTGTAGGCTTGTATTGTACCTAAGTAGTCCTGTGTACTCTTATGTAGTCCTGCTACTACTACAGTTCACTGTAGTCTCATGTAGTCTTATGTAGTCTTGTGTAGTCTTGTGTAGGCTTGTATTGTACTTAAGTAGTCCTGTGTACTATAGTTCACTGTAGTCTTATGTAGTCCTGTGTAGTCTTGTCTAGTCCTGTGTAGTCTTGCATAGTAGTGTGTAGTCCTGTCTAGTCACATGTAGTCCTGTGTTGTTTCTGTTTTTGTTCTTTGTGTTGCACCCTGGGCTTGGAGGAACGTTGTGTACTGTGTAGATGGTTGAAATGACAATAAACACCTCCTTGACTGCTTGACTTGACTTGAGGTTCCCCGTTCTGGTCCTGGAGGTCCACCAGCCTAGAGAGTTCAACACCAACCCTGATCAAACACACCTCATCAATGTGATGAGGGCCTTCATGGGAATCTAAATATTTGAGGCAGCCGTGCTGGATCTCTCCAGGACCAGGACTGGCTCACCGTCTTTGAGGAACTGAAAGGTCACTGAAAATGTTCTCAATATTGTCTAGCTAAAGGAAGCTTTAGTAACTTTGGTCTTGCAGGAGGCAGAAGCCGTTCTGTCACAAAACATCCCTTGTTACCCATAGTTCTTCACAGGTCACAGCGAGGTTAGTTTTGTTTTATTATTATTATTTATTGATTTATTTTAATTATTATTATTAGAAATCATTTGCATCTATGTATATATGTTTGTGTTTGTTTGTTTACTTTGTATCTGATTTCTCTTCAAACTGATCTTATAGATGTTTTAGCCTGTAAGTTTTTTTCCCAGTTTCATTTCCTCTCGTCTTCTGGCTTTGATGGTGCTCTTACAGTGGATTAAAATTATTCATAGTTTGTTTTCTTCTTGGTTGAACTTGAGTGCACATTACAGCTTATAGTGCACTTTTACTGCCCAGACAGGATCTTGTGTGTGTTTTTCAGTGACCGTTGTTTCAAAGCGAATACATTGATTTGCATCTATTTTTTTTCAGTTGATGAAGCAGGTACACGTGTTTTGAAGGGTAAGTTTGATCTGTTTTCAGCTCTGAGAGGAACAGAAGGTCATACAAAAAGCTAAAGAAGTCATTCATCTCCGCACTATGTGGTGGTTCAGCACAGCAAATGAATACTTAATTTACACTAAATACACTGACTTTATACACAAGGTGACGCTATACTTGCTTATGAATGTGCTAGATGGCTGCTCCGTGTATTCTGCACAGCTGCCTGTCCTCCAGGATTAGTGTTGAATATGTGGATGCAATGACCAGTGGGGCAGTAGACCACAGTCTGACTTGGTATTAGACTGAACAAACCAGATTCTTCGCTCTTCTGATTCTGCTGTTTTCTCACTATAAATGGTAATGTGGTCTTCCCTTCTGCATTCCTGTCCATTTTTGACCATTTTTGACCAATTAAATCACAAGAAGTAATCAAATAAGACATTCTTGAGCCACCAGGAGATGTTCCTACCTCCTATAGCTTTTAAAGCTTCAGATAGACCAAAGATACCAGTGCATAAACAATGCTGCGTTTGTGTACACGCACGTATGGGGTAACAACAACTGTATTATGGTCTGTACAGGACAGTCTTTCACATCAAACTTAGCTAATCATTTATTTATGGACCTTGCTTTGTGCATGGGGTCATGCCAATATTTACTTTTACGGGCTTTGGTTGATTTGTGTCCAGAGCAACTTCCAGCTTAACCCTTTAGTACAAAACCACGCAGTCGTGTCTCCTGACTACTTTCCATTATAGTGTCACACAGGTGTGACCTGGAACGCTCAACTCTGAACATTTTAACACTTCGGTTTTGTCGAATTTTAATGTGGAATGCTGATGCATGAGCAAAAATAGTCACACAGCAATAGGTAGAACTGTTAAAAAACTCCCTCCTAAAGGGTGAGTGTCGCATAAGTACTTTTGCCTAGGAACCAGGTTGCAATTCAATTCAATTTTATTTATATAGCACTTTTTACAACCAATGTTGTCACAAAGCAGCTTTACAGAGTCCAGGTCCGAGCCCCTTGTGAGTAAGCCAAAGGCGACCGAGGTGAGGAAAAACTCCCTAAGCTGGAGGAAGAAATCTTGGGAGGAACCAAGACTTAAAAGGGGAACCCATCCTCCTCTGGTCGACCCATAGAGAGAGAGAAAGAGAGTCTCTATGGAGATAACTAACAAAAGACAGACTGGCCTATGGCTAACAGAGTTGGTACAGTTAAGAGTCGACAGAGGTAGATTTTGTTGGAAGAGTAGCTGAGAGTCTCTAGTCCACAACAACAGGAACAACAGTCTCTGCCAGAGCTTTGAACAGCAGTTGCCCTTGGTACTGGTATAACCTGGTTTGCTGGCCCAGACAGGGAACTAAACCCCAGTTACCGCATGGAGAACAGTGACGTTACCCTCTATGCTACACCAGTCGGTACATGGAGGAAAAGGAACGGTTGCCTTCCCCAAATCTGGAAGAACACTTTTGTCTGGATTGTCAAGTGAAGTTTACTTATATAGCACGTTATCATACACAAAGGTTATTCAATGTGCTTTACAGGAATACAATTAAAAATATTAATAAATCAGGCAACACAGCAATAGGAGGAAGTAAAAAATGCATATCAGTAAAAGAAGATTAAAAGTGTGATAGAAGTGCAGATATTCAAAAGAAGGCAGAGGAGAATAGTTTTTAGTGGTTTTTAGCAGCTTTTTAAGCTGGTTACTGTTGGTGCAGATCTGATGGGCAGTTGGTTGGACAGTATAGAGCTCCTGCAGATCTAAGAGACCTACAAGGTTTATATGCATCAAACCAAAATTGGAATGATGTGATCTTTTATCTTGGTTTTGGTTAGAATTGTAGCAGCAGCGTTTTGAATGAGCTGGATCAGCATTTTGAATAAGCTGGACATTTTGGGAATCCCAGTGAGGAGAGCGTTGCAATAATCAACCCTGAAGAAAATAAAGTCATGAATAAGTTTCTCCAAGTCTTGTTTGGATTTCTAACTTTAAGGTGCCAAAATACTGACTTTATTATAGCTTTAATGTGGTCACTAAAACTAAGATCTCCAACCATGTCACTGCATGCTCCACCAAACATTATGGCTGGCACTGCTTTCAGGCAGGTAGCTTTTCCAGCATCCAGCAAAACCAGATTCATCTGTCAGACTTAGAGGCTCCCTTGTTCCACTTCACAATAACCTTTACGAACACTGTAGTAGCTCTAGTTACATTTATTTTCTTCAAAGTGAGGTCTTTGAAGTGCTTTATCACCAAACTCCATTCTATAATTGCAGAATCAAATGGCTCATGGTGGGGTTAATGCCTATTTTCCTTTTTTAGTATATGCTGCAAAAAGCGCTGAAGCAGCTCCAATGCCACCTGCAACAACTCCCTCTCCAGGTAGAGTTGGCTTTGTGATTTTAATTATCCAGGAAAATGCTTCAATGATCCTCATCTTCAAAGTTATGTCTTGTTCTCATGTTCCTCTCTTTCTTTCAGTGAGTCCTGTGAGGTTCTTGATCTCTTCTCGTGATCAACCTAAGCCACTGTGTTATGACCTGCCAGCAGCTTCCAGACTCTGCCTCTTGATGGACCCCTCCTCAGGTGAGGTGTTTTATACCTGATCTTTGCTTCAATTCATGCACTGTTCAGGAACAGTTTGATAATGACAGTTACTGTGTTACTGTTCTCCTTTCCACAGATTTCTCTATGAATGGCGAGCTCTCATCGAAAGGGTTTAAACAAATTGTTCTTCATTACAAAACGGGTCATTACTTAATGCTCAACACCTCTCACATCCATTACCATGATGGCCTGAACAGTGTGACGTTTTTGTGGGGTCGGGAACCCACCAAGCACGAGACTGAAAGGTACTAAAGGAATAAGGAACATGAACATCACATCACCTATGGTGCAAGATAACCACTCATTCATGCTCTGGTCACTGTTCACCCTCTACCCGCAGTGTGTCTCTGATTCTGAGGGCTGATGAAATGGATGTCACCATGGGAACGGTGCGGGTCGTGTTCTTACATCATAAGAAAGATGGAGAAATCTTTCTGTGGCCTTCCGTCCAGCAGCAGCCGACCAGCGCTAACATACAAGGGATTTTTGGTAAGAGGAAAGATGAATATACAGAGTACTTCTACCTGCATCCACACTAGGGGCCGCTAACGCCGTCCCAACTTCGTCTCTTGTGGATGTTCGATGCAGTCCTTGTTACACATTGCTCAGCTTCTGAGAAGAAAACATAAAAAAAATTGCTATATTTATAATTGGTTTGTTTAGAGGTCTGCACAGGCATGAAACATAAAACCTGAAGCCGTACTGTAATCTGGGCTTTGAGAATCTATGACATAAGTCCCTCATTAGTAAACAAACCTCAGAGCCAGTCGACTCTGAGTAGAGCCCTGTAAATTAGGCTAGGGCCCTGCCTCCCCCTCGTGACAAAGTGGGTGATATTTTATTTAGAGTTTAGCTGACCTTTTGTTTGCAAAAAATAAAGAAAAAGCGCTCTCAAAACTGGAGAAATTAAACCATCCCCCATCAACAAGACGAAAAAACAATCCTACCCCAAAATGTACACCACATCTCTGTCAGCAAAACCCCATCGTACCGTTAGTGCTTTTGTGTCCCCATCAATGTCAAAATCAAACCTACACCCTTGCAACGCTGTTGTTAATAGGAACAAAATGCCGGTTCAGAGAGTAGAGGATGGTGTCTACCTTTGGTCCAAGAAATTTGTTTGAGCCGGTTGTTTAGATTGTCATGTTAGTTGCACTACCCTGTGCCACTTCAGCTACAAATGGCCTTTCCCATAGGAAGTGACTGGAAGCCTCGCACCTCCTAATGTGAACATACTAATGTGAATATGATGAATGATGGCAAATATGTTAAATATATCTATATATATATAAAGAGGAACAAGAAATCTCTCTTCTCTTTTTTGGTTCCCTGCTGGTGGAATGAGCTGCCTAAGCTGACAAGCTTAACTTCCCTCTCTAGCTTCAAAAACCTCCTGAAGACTCATCTGTTCAGAGAGCATCTCCTCTCCTGATGCATCTTCTTGCACTACTCTTACATAAAGATTTAGCACTTAATACTCTCCTCTGGTTCTCACACTGTCCTGAAACTTGAATGTGTCCTCATATTGTTAGTCACTTTGGATAAAAGCGTCTGCCAAATGATTGTAGTGTAAAGTAATGTAAACAAACCCTTTACCCACCACACAACCACTACATTAAAATAGCCAACATTAAAATAGCTAAATAAATTAATAAAGAAACCATCCACTGGTTCCAAGGGCATAGGCTTGATTTTGACATTGATGGGGACACAGAAGCGGTAACTTTACTCCAGCCATAATGCAACATCGCTAATGCCTTTCATTAACATCAAAGTGCATGTACATAGTACATATGGGTTCCTCCCGAGGTTTCTTCCTCCAGCTTTAGGGAGTTTTTCCTCACCTCTGTCGCCTTTGGCTTACTCACTAGGGGCTCGGACCTGGACTCTGTAAAGCTGCTTTGTGACAACTTGGTTGTAAAAAGCGCTATATAAATGAAACTGAATTGAATTGAATTGAATGGGGACGGGGGCACTGTCATCCACGTAACCAATAGCGAAGTACCGTAATGGCAGAACACAAAAAATCCTTTGTCAGCTGATACTGTGGGGTTTTCAAAATAATGACCTAGAAATGTGCATTTCCATCTAAACATAAAAATACTGTTAAATATAACCACATCATAAATACAAGGATGGGGTATTGCGGTACTTTTTGTGTTATCAGTAAACCGTGTAACACTAGTTTCTTACTGAATCAACACCAAACTTGATGTGTTCCATTCATTTTCAAGCATAGAATTGTTAGTATAAAGACGTCTTCTTTGTCACCTACATACACACACCTACTTAAAGCAGATGGAGCTTTAGCCAATCACACGTCAGCAAATCATGTAATGATACTCGGTTAGAAAGCCGGGATTTGCAGTAGAGAAACAGAACCGTTAACCGTTTGTGTTCCAAACATCAACAGAAAACAGTGGTTTTATTTGAATTTTTTTTTTTTTTTTTCTCGGGACAATTCAGGATAGCTGGATATTGGTAGGGACATGTCCCCACTGTCCCTACCCAATTCTGTGCCCTTGACTGTCTCTTTCAAAATTCATTGAGTCGTATCAGGTGAACTCTTACAGAGACATTTAAACACCTCTACTCATCCTCACTGCTCCACAATGCTTGTAATCTCTGTCTCTGGTTTGAAAGGGAAGAACCCTCTTCAGTATGAGGAGTCATCAGGATCCAGGATCAAAATCAAAGACAAAGAAGAGAGAGCCACCTGGTAAATACAGCAAATAAAGATCTAGCAGTTTAGTCATACTTTCTGCTGATGTTTCTGAGCTAAACATGTTTTGTTTTGTAGGAGCACCGCTATTGACTACCGTCGCTCTTCGGCTCCTGTTCTAGGATGCTGGCTTGCACCGTTCCAGTTCGTCCTGCAGGGGGAGCTCTCTGACTTTACAGTGTCTCAGCTGTAGCATTCTGTGTTGATGCTTCTGAAAAACACTAATCTAAATTGCAGTGAAATATTTAATGACTGTATCAGAGCATTTCATGGTTTTAAAGCAGCACAGCTGGACCTTTAGCATAAATGGGAACACCGAATCCCAATTCTGGCATCTTCATCCAAGGGTGCCACGCTGGAATGTTCTTTATGGTGTTCAGCAGTTCAACTTTTGGTTTTTATGATCAGGATGCTCAGTGTAATGGAAATTAATTCTGGTGAAAAATGAAAAAAAAAAAAGATTAACTTACAATGCAGTTTTCTTTGTCGTTATTTATTCAAGCAAGTTACAGGATCACTGAGTTACAATTCAACTGAAGGTGGAAGCTCTTCTTAGTATCTGACCTCAAATATGTGTCTGATCACCTGTTTTTATACTTTGGGACCCTTAACCCTTAGAACACAAGCAGCACAGATCTGTGCCGAAAGCACAACAACACCGTTTTTATTTGTTGAAATCAGATTTTACTAATACACTGTGAGTTCTAAGCATTAAATCTCCAGACAAGACCAGACAAATGGAGGGGGTAAGGGTGTTGCAAAATGTGTGATGGTAATGGTTCCCGTTTTCTCGTTAACCATGTTTTGCTGAGCTTTTATTTATGTAAAGGTCAGTCAGGAGGACTTCTGGTTTCGTTACTTCAAAATATCAATAAATGAGGAAACACTGATCACCATCTGCTCATCTGCCCTGTCTTGTCTGGGTGAAGAGGTCATTCAGAGTACAAATTGGGTTAGTAACCTTTCTCAGATCAGATATATTAGTATTAAACACTTTTTATTTTTCAAATACGTAATTCGTTTATTGTATGTCATTCAGTTTGGGGTCCTGCAGATCCAAAACTGCTGAACATTTGGTGAGTTATGCAACCCAACAGGACCCTCATGGCCCCCAAGAGACAGTTCCAATTAAGAAGTGACTTTCCCTGAAATAAAAGTCTAATATATTGTAGCGAAGAATAGTATAGTGTAATATAGCGTTGTGTAGTTTAGCATAGCATAAAATAGTAAAGTATAGTATAGTATACCATAGAACAGTATAGCATAGTACAGTACATTAGAGTACCATATGTATGGTATAGCATAGAATAGAATAGTAAAATAAAATTAAGCACAGCATAGTATAGTGAAGTATAGTAATGTAAAATATAGTATATTATAGTATAGTACCATACGGTATGGTATAGCAAAGGGTAGTATAGTAAAATATAGTAGTATGGTATCCCATAGTATAGTATAGTATAGTATAGTATAGTATAGTATAGTATAGTATAGTATAGTAAAGTTCTCATCGCTCTACCTGTGCAGAGTACCTAAGACTACCATTCACAGACAGGTGTATCAGATAATGTCATGTGACTCAGGCCATATCATGTCACGTAACTTGAATTTCAATTTTGGGAAATATTGCTTGTTTAATCTGAAAAACCACCTCATGCAAGTGTTAGAAATTTTAAGAAATATTTCATTTTGCTACTCATTAAGCAGGTTAACAGAAAACCTGCCTTGTGTTGCCAGATTGGTTGATTTCGGGTCGGATTTGACAGAGAAACAGTGTACCAAATTTAGGCTGGTTTCTCACAATGTGGAAAGGTTTTTAAATTCATTTAAAAAAAGGTTTTACAATGTTTGAGGAGTAGTGCTTCATTCAATATTATCGTTTTGCCTTTCTTATTCAAATAAGATAAAAAAAAAACAGTTTTACCATGATGAGTGTGTGCCACAGAAGCAACTCTGCAGGTTCATTTATCCAAATGGGTTAATAATTATAATGTATTGATACGTTATTCAATAGTGAGTCTAATTTTGTGAATCATTGGAATAAACAAGTGTACAGAAGAACTGTCCCATATGAAGGTATTGTGTATTACACAGCTTTTCAGATTCTCCAGTATTAACAGCAACACACACCTATGATTGCCATGTTATGACATTTGGCCTCCCAGTTTGACCTGTTTTTATCTGTGGGTTTGGCTGGTCTTTATTCCAGCCCTTTTTCTCCCAGTGTTACCATAAGAGGGGTTGATGACTGGAAGGGTGTTGGTTTTGCTCTCTCTGTTTTGACCAATAGCAAGGTCTGCAGGGTTTGTTTAAAGGCCTGTGTGTGTTTGTCCGGCTTCAGTCCTGTGTGGGATCGAACCGCCATGGATCGAACCACAGTCACTCTGTTTGGCTTCTTACTCGTCTGTGCCGCCTCTGGCCAAACCGAGAAGGTACGTTCAGAGGTCATTTGAGGTTTTCTGTGTTAAATACTGTACTGTGCAAAAATCGTTTTTTTATATTTTGCTTTGAATTACTTGTTGGTGCAAAAATACTGTTTTACGCCTGTCGAACTGTTTTATCTTTGGCAAACTGAGTAGATTAAAAGAAAGAAATGTGAACAAATGTTTTACTGTGACAGGATGCAAAGTTCCTAAAGATACAGGGTGCCTAGATAAAGGTGTTTCAACCACTCAGCATTCAGCACCACCAGTATACTGATCATCGCCCTGATCATCTGGAATCATCTACACCTGTTTCTTCACTGGTTCAGGCCTTAAGTTAGATGTACTTTGTTCTGCTTGAATGATTCATACGTAGGTCACTGTGTGTCTTAACAAACAAAAACATTCCTCTGAAACTGGTCAGGTTCAGGGACTGGACTGAAAATGAGAGTCTCTGAAAGTCTTTCAGGAAGCCTGGAGAACTGTTCCTGAAGGTCACATTATAAATACAAGATTGTCTGGATCTTTGGAAGCAATGAAGAAATGGGGGTGGCTAGCATAGCATATCATAGTGTGGTGTAGTATTGAATAACAGAGTGTAGTATAGTATAGTAAAGCACACTATAGTATAGTATAGTATAGTATAGTATAGTATAGTATAGTATTTTACAGTACAATATAGTACAGTATAGTACAGTATAGTATTTTCCAGAGTGGTTATTTTTCTTTTTTTTTTCTTATAGTAATGTGTAAGGCATTTCCGGTACCCAAAGTGGACATAACACAGCTGGGTTTGACTGGGTTATTACTGAGTGATAAAAACTTTTTACTTTTTTAAATATGAAATACTTGAACTTTTGTTGGAATAAAAAATCAGAGAATATATTAAAATATATCGTTAGCAAATTTTTCCATCTGTTCCAGGTCTATTATGATGGGGCTGATTTTCATTTTGTTATTAGCTATCAAGTAATATCAAAATACTTAATACAAAGTGAGTAATCATTATCTCAAATTGTAAACATTCGTCACTGTCTGAAAGCCAAATGTTTATTAAATTGGACACAGAAAAATGATCAAATTCTGTGAAATTGTCTGTTGTTTATAATCTTTATCAGTACAATACTCTTAAAATGTAACTTAAATACAAAGTCAGTGTGCTCCTGGCTTCTTCAAATAGAGAATTAAAAGTATTGCAAGTTTCCATGTGTCGTGCTACTCTAATCAGTACAAGTTTAACAAATGTTTTATACATTACACTAATCGGTCTGTTCTGGCAATTATTGTTACAACCCAACTGCAACAACACTGTGAGATGAACATCTGGAATTGATTGTACACAAAGTCAACCAAACAGTTGACCAACTCTGAGGTGAAGGTCCACTCTGATAGAGTTGTTTGAGCTGTTTCTGTGTGTTTTTAGGAGATCTCAAAAATGGACAGAAGTCAGAACGCTGACCCGTCTATCATATACAAAATCAGAGAACTTCGGTTTTAAGGTTTTTTGTTTTATTTTGTAGCATTTTACAACGAAGACATGAAGATTTTCCAACTGTACAGTGATAATCAACTAGACATATTGCATTGTAGTTGTTGTGCTTTTATATCATCTTATGGCTGTTTTGTGTGAAATTGGGTAAATAGCATATGTATGCCTGAAAGAATGAACTACAAGATTGGTTGTTCACACAGGCATGTATTGGCTGTTAAATTTTGATTGGCTGTTGGTGGCTATTTTGTTGAGGCAGCCACTTGTAATAGTAATAGATGTGAGCAAAGGTAGCCGAGTGTGAACACACCGAATTTCAGTTTTAACTTAAGCAGCTGAGATATTGAAATGTGACAGTTGCCATGCCTCCATGGATGAGATTTCACAGAATTTGGTGTGTGTCTGAGGAGTGTGGTCATGATGCAGCATGTCAAATTTTGTGAAGTGTGAACCTTTAAAGGATGAGATATTGGCTAGTGAAGGGCTAGATTTTTGCCTTGAAGGTTCACTAGGTGGCACTACTCCACAAATGTGTTATAAGAAACCGTTAAGCGCCTCCTAGAGGCCAACTGGCCATTCATTTGTGGTGAAACTTTTGGCAAGCTATTACCTAAAAAGTGCCGTGTGCCTACCACACTTCAGGGGGGTGCGAGCACAAAAGGGCACTTAACATGCACATTATAATGTAGGGATAATACAAGCATTAATAAGTAGAAAATGATTTTAGCACCTTTTTTGATGCCGAGAATGACTTTAACGCTCACTAGTCTCAAGGTAATGACTTTGTTGAGAGTTAATTGCACTACAAAATCCCTCTGAAAGTGAAATCTGTGAACTTCGAGATCTCAAAACTACACTGAGCCCAGACGGAACCTAAACAACTTTACTTTCATCCAATCAAAGAGACGTTAAATGTTTCTTTTCCACAGGAAAGAGACGTGGACATCTACAGCTTCCATATAAACTCCACGGTCATCAGCCGTTACGCCATCACTGTCATCACCAGCCGTGTCGCCAACCGGCTCAGCGAGTCCAAAGAAGTCCATTTCCAGGTCAAGATTCCCAAGAATGCATTCATCAGCAAGTTCAGGATGTGAGTAAATATGAATCATGAGTTATAAACTGTAACCCCCCCCCCCACACACACACACACAAACACACACAAACTGTTCTGCCTTAAACAGCATCTACCACAACTGCTACTGTAAACACCCTGTATTTATTATATCCTACACATTCTCTGTCCTGCTGTTGCTATTATTTTCACAATGATTAATTATTGCTATTTACCTCCATTCTGCATTTTTGCACAGTGTACAACTCCACTGGTAGAATACAGTATCTGTCATAATATTGTATTCATTCAAACGTCAACTGCACTAAATGTCTTGTCCTGTTTTGTTGCTCATGTTTTTCTTGCACTCTCTCTTGCTCCATTTACACTCTGTGTATTTTGTCCTGTCTGCACTCATGCAGTCTAGTGGTGTTTTGGTTTTTGTTCTTTGTGGGTCTGTTTTTGTTTTTGTGCTGCACCATTGTCCTGCAGGAACGTTGTTTATTGCACTGTGTACTTTGTATACGAAATGACAATAAACCTACTTGACTCGACTTGATTTGAAATACGTTTATCAATGAAGCATGGTCAGTATCTGAGGAGGTCCAGTCAGTTTCAGGTTTTGCAAAACATGTGCTTTTCAGGACCATAGAGGGGAAGACTTATGATGGAGTGGTGAAGAAGAAAGAAGAGGCTCAGCAGCAGTACGCTCAGGCCATATCCCGAGGAGAAAGTGCCGGAATGGTCAGGTACAGTCTTGCAAATGTCAAGCTCAACCGATTCCCAGAGTGGGCTCAACTTCATTTGACTTCAATCATCTGAGGAGGTTCTACCTAATTTAATCCCCTGAAATGCCATCCTTGTGTGTTCCAGCTCAGTGGGCCGGACTCTGGAGGAGTTCAAAACCTCAGTGACTGTGGCTGCTCACAGTAAAGTGACCTTTGAACTCACCTACGAGGAGCTGCTAAAACGACGCCTTGGCAAATATCAGCTGTTGATCAACGCCCAGCCCATGCAGCTGGTGGGCGACTTCAAGGTATTGCAGAAGCTAACAGTAATAATAAAAACTGCTGCAGTGTCACTCCAACTGACGTCACTTTATAGGTTCAGGCATGATCTCCCACATCATTTATTGACTGTCATACAAATCATAGCAATCATTTAGTCATGTTTAGTTCCATGGGTGCTGGAACCATTATAGTAGTGGGGGACATGTCCACCCCACTTTTTGTTTCCCAGACAAAAGCAGAAACATAGAGCTCTACCTCTTTACACCCCACCCCCACCCCCAAATAAGAATTTTACATCTCTACACCCCAAACAAATTTTTTTTTACATCTTTACACCCCCAACAAGATTTTTATATGTCTACACTCTTCAACAAAAACTTTACATTTTTATACCCTCCCAGCAAGAATTTTACATCTCTACACCCCCAAACAAGATTTTTTTTACATCTTTACACCCCCAACAAGAATTGTATATCTCTACACTCCCCAACGAGAGTTTTTACACCCTTCCAAATAAGAATTTTACATTTCTAAACCCTTAACAAGGATTTAACATTTACATCTACAATTTTACCCCCATATTTCTCTCAACTAAACATGGTTTATACTGTGTGAAAGAGTGTGAAGATGATTAAAAGGTGAAAAGGTCACTAAAGTGAAACACTGTAATCAAAACAAGACGGGTTGTTCCTTTACATTTGACTTTTATTTTAAAGAGTAGATTTTAAAGAGTAGTGTTAACGTTTTGGAGTCTGGTTTGGTTTGCTGTTCTGAATGTAACTTTTTGCTTCATCCTCTTTTCAGATCGATGTGCACATTTTTGAAGGTCCACAAATTTCCTTCCTGGAAGTGAAGGGGGACCTGAGCACAGAGGAGCTGGCCAACGCTGTGACCACTACACGATTCGGTAACAAGGTGAGCATTATATATAAAATAATATATTAAAGATGGTACTCCATTTACTGCTTCAAACTGATCTGTTATATGTTACATTCAAGAAAAAAATAACATAAAAATAAAATCATTCAGCTCTAAAAACGTAACTTTACAGAAGAAAGAAAAACCCTCCTAACTTCCAGTGTAAGTTAATGTAACCGGATGTTTTTGTAAGCCGTTTTTGACCTTTTCTCCTGTTCTGTTCATCCTGAAATTTGGACACAGTGTAAATGGCACTGTTTTTCACATGAGGCGACAAAATAAAAAATGACAAAAACAAAAAAATATAGAATCTGACGGCAGCATTGTGTAATATAGAAATTAGAAGTCACATGGATGATTAGATGTAACAATAGGAGGATCCTTGACGTTTGACCTCTGATTTTAGGCATGGGTGAACTTCTACCCCACTCGTGAGCAGCAGACCAAGTGCAGAGGCTGCACGATACATGGACTGAAGGGAGATCTGATCATCACCTATGATGTGGAGAGACTGAAACCCAGTGGAGAACTGCAGGTACTGAACCTGACAGACTCATAATTTACTTGCACTTACTTATGATACAACTTTTTTGCTCTGTTTATTACTTAAGTAAATGTTTAAAATACAAAAAGTTTACATTAGGTCATTATTGATCCAGCCTATATAATAGTGCAGTAATCTTCATTTTTTGCATCCACAAGGATTTTCCTAAGAGTATTTTGTATCTACTTGAGATTATTTGAACAGTTTACAGTCTATAATTTAAAGCATAATCTGATAAATGGTAAACAATAAATTTAAGAAAATCTTATCATTTTGGACAGCTTTGGGCTGTTGGTTGGTCAGTTGATGTTGATTGCTAATCATTTGAGGTACATACAAATGAGTGGAAATTAGGGACACAATGATATCAGAACCACAGCCATATCATCATGTATTTGCTTGAAAAAAACAATATCAGATGTTTAGATTTGACCAATATTTTAAACTGATATTTGAGGAATCATAAAATCTAGCATAAATAATACATACATACATATGTGTAGACACACACACACTCATATATACACACACATGTACATACACACACATATGTAAATTATATATATATATATATATATATATAATGTATAATGTATAACAGTAATACTTGTATATATAATTTATTAGTACAATACTGTTATATTAATATTGTTATATATACAACAAAACTATATATATATATATATATATATATAATTTATTAATATTATATAAATATAAATAAATTATAAAAAAAACATATCACTCCATCACTTCTGAAAACACCCAAAAACTTAAACTTCTTAAGAATATTTTTTCCTATTATACTTCCCTAACAGACATCCAATGGATTCTTCGTCCACTATTTCTCCCCCACCGACATTCAGCGCATCCCCAAGAATGTGGTGTTTGTCATTGACAGAAGCGGCTCAATGTCTGGCAGAAAAATTGAGCAGGTGAAAAACCAACACACACCTGAGTGTTCACCTCTATTTCAGACCATCTATCAGGACAGCAGAACATTAACCAGGCTCCTAATGAAACGGGCTGCACTGTGGACTGTGCTGGGGCTTTGGTCTGCACTGCAGTGCCGTTTACATGAGGGCGTTGAACAAATATGAACAAACATGATCAAACCGTTTTGCTGATGGAGTTCTTGTTTTAGACCCGTCTGGCGATGCTGAGGATTCTGGGAGATCTCGCCAGTGACGACAACTTTGGACTGATCACCTTTGACAGTCAAATCGAGGTCTGGCAACAAGAGCTCCTCCAAGCTTCAGAGACGAACCTGCAGCGAGCCAAGGAATTTGTGAAGAACATTAGAGATCGAGGAGGTAAGACGACTTTCATACCTGATCTTGAGCCAGTTCTTTAAAAGAGTTAATTATAAAAAAAACTAATAAAAACATGTATTATTATTATAGTTTGACCTTCCACAAACTTTTTACCATTTGTTTCAAGAAATGCCAATTGTCTAAAATGCGTAGGACAATTTTTTTAAACTGCCACTTCAGTTAGGATAAGAGATAATGAATGAATGAATGAATGAATGAACCAATTACCAAATCAAGAAACAAATGAATGAATGAACGAACAAAAGAATGAATTAATGAATTAACTAATTTCCTCCCAATTATTGGACAGCATAATTGATTGGGTACAGAGAAAACATGACTCTGTGCAACAGTGTTTTGATCTGCAGTCACTTAACCAGTCACAGTGCACAATTGTAGGGATTGTAGTGACTCCACTTACCTGTATGGTCACCAAGAAAGAGGCCAAAGAGGGAGAGTAAAGGGAACTATCTACATAAACGTTTAAGAAATAGCTGATTTGTCTTCCCCAGCCACTGACATCAAAGCTGCATTGCTGAGGGGTGTGCAGATGATTAAGAGACACCCACGGGAAGGCTCTGCCTCCATCCTCATCCTGCTGACCGACGGAGACCCCACCTCAGGTACAGAGACACTACAGAACGTGGACCTTAAGACCTCAGTACTAACCCCTCAGTGCGTAGTGTCACACAGTTGTGCCACCTGACTGCTTTCCATTAAATCATTACACACCAAGATACGTTCTGTTTGATGTAATTATCCAACCTTAACTTTAAACCCCCTCCTGCATCACTGTCTTTGAAAGGACTGTTTTGAGTTATGCAACATCGCCCAGTTGAATCCTCCTTGGTTTTTACAGTGCGGTTTAAAAGGAGCCGAATTGACAGTAGTCACTGGTACAGTAAATGGAATCTCAATGAATGGAGCAATTGTCAAAAATTGTAAAGCAAGCATCATTCATCCAGCTATACTGTTGAAAAAGTGCTGGTGATGTTGCAGCCCGTCTTGCTCTTCACTACGGAAACTAGTAACATGACATAAGCCCTTTATGACAATTTGCATAAACCAACACAAACATTAATTAAGGCTTACTGAAATAAGCCTTTATAAATGCTCGTGTACGTATGTATGTATGTCAGTTGTCATGACTCCCTCATGAAGGTGTGAAGGTGTAGCCTTATGATCACTTCGGTAAAGTGTTAACCTCCACTGCCCCATGCCCCACAAGTGAAACCAACATAGCTAGCGGTCATAAGACTACATGACACATTCATAAGTGTTTTTTGACAACTGAACCATTTATAAAGGCTTATTCCAACAAGTTTAACAAATTCTGGGTAAAAAAAGAGACAACAGTAGCCTTTATGATAACTGATGCTTGTTATAATAAACCGTAATTATTGTTTATGTAGGTTTATGACCACAAGCTATGCTAGTCTCACCTGTGGGACATGGAGACATTAATGAAATGCAGTAATGATGCACCAGAAACATTGCACACGTTGCATACAGTAATATTGTACCAGAAATATTGCACATGTTGCATGAAAAATATCGAACATGAAAGAACCATTGGTTTGAGAGTCTGACAGCAGCTGGAAGGAAAGAACTGTGGTCTCTCTCCTTCACACACCGTGGGTGCAACAGCCTGTCACTGAAGAAGCTGCTGTCGCAAAAGAGACAAAAGCAGTCTTTATGACAAATGACGCTTGTTATAATAAGCCTTATTTAATGTTTGTGTAGGTTTATGCCAGTTGTCATAAAGGGCTTATGTCATTGATTGTTTGTCAATTCTGCACCTTTCAAAAACCGAGGTATTGTGGAAATACAGAGGTATTATGTAACTGTGCTGAAGTGAAGAACAAGACAGGCTGTAACATCACCAGCACATTTGGTAAAGTGTTTCCACTAAACCTCCAATGTTTTGTGTCCCACAGGTGAAACCAACATAGGCAGAATTCAAACCAACGTGAAAAACGCCATCGGTGGAAAGTTTCCCCTTTACTGCCTGGGCTTCGGATTTGACGTTAACTTTGATTTCCTGGAAAAAATGTCCCTGGAGAACAATGGACTCGCTCGCAGGATCTATGAGGATTCGGATGCTGACCTCCAGCTGCAGGTGGGGTGGGGTGACAATCAAGTGATACCAAGGGCGTAGATTCAATTTTGACATTGATGGGAATTTAAAAACGGCAACTTTACTCCAGCCATAGTGCAACCGCTAACATCTTTCATACAATAACATAAAAGTTAGTACATAGTACATATGTACACCTACAGGTTGGTACAGTCCTCCATTAACCAATAACGAAGTACCGTAATCACCGAACACAAGTAATTCTTTATTTTAATTTGTTACCTGACTGGAACCTTTTACATTTTAAGGCAGGTACTGTTACTGATCTACAAATTTACATTCCCATCCAATCATAAAAACTACTGTTAACTATGTCCACATCATGAATACAAGGATGGGTGTTTATCATGCAGCACCAGTCTGTTACTGACCCATCACCAAACGCAATGTGTTCGTATTTTCGAAGACAGAATTGTTAGTATAAAGACATCCTCTTTTTCATCTGGACCTTATTAAAACAGATACAGCTTCAGACAATCACATGTTAGCAAGAAATGACAAAGCCAATCTTCTAACAATACTGGGTTAGGAAAGCGAGACAGTAGAGAGACAGAACTGTTAACTGCCTGTGTTCCAAACACTGACAAAAACAGCAGTTTTATTTGAATTATTTTGTTTAAAATTATTACTAGGAGGAGTTCAGTAGTCACTGGATATTGGTAGGTACGTGTCACTACTGTCCCCACCCAATTCTACGCCGTTGTGTGATACTCCAGCCATGCTGGTTTAATAGAACTACAGCGTTATTGTTATGTTCGGCAGGGCTTCTACGAGGAGGTGGCCACCCCTCTGTTGACTGATATCCATTTGAACTATATTGGAGCAGCAAACCTCACCCAAAGCACCTTCAGCCACTACTACAATGGCTCAGAGATCGTTGTGGCTGGACAAATAACGGACAACAGCCTGGAGACCTTCAAAACGGAAGTCATCGCAATCTCAGTAAGACCATCTCTATCTGCAAAACGTTCTCCTGAAGACCTCAGCATTTACAGCTTGAGGATTGCAGCTTTTGGGCCTTGCTGTTAGACTCTTCCCTTCAATGTTTTCAATCTTTGTAGAAAAGCAATAAAGTGAAATACGAGGACTCAGTGTCAGTGAAAGACCTTGTTGACGTTTTGCCTGAACATGAAAACTTCATCCAGCGACTCTGGGCCTACCTAACAGTGAAGCAGCTCCTGGCGAAAGAGTGAGTGCCAGCTTAAGTGTTTATTTGTGTGAGTGTGTTGCAGGGCTGTCACAATTTCTCAAAAATTGATTGCTTGATGAAGAAAATATTCTATTAAAATGTACTTTCTTAATCGGTTTAGTGATTCATTTGTGGTTTGAATGATAAACGTGGAATCTTCGGGTTGTTATAAAGCCATGTTCATTCTTAATATTCTCCACTAGAGGGAGCACTCCAATCACTTTTGTGAGTGCCACTGAAAGGGAGGAAACCCACACCAGTAGGATCTCACTATTGCACATATGTTTTTTGGTGCAACTTTCATTTATTTTATGTTAAATTGTTTTCTGTAAAAAAATGTGTACATATGATTTTAACTAGTTATCAAAGAAATCACTACTTAACTCGTTTGCGAATATAATCGGTAGTGACAGTCTTACTGTGTTTGACTCTCAGTATCTCACTATAATTATAAGAAAAGTTCAAATTTATGACCATTTGCAAACATTATTGTAGCATTCATGTCTTTTTCACTTTTTATGGACAGTAAATGGACAATGTTCTTGTGCATCTAGCATTTAAATTTTCCTGTAGTGTCCTGTAGTGCTGTTTTCATGTTTTTCGTCCATCATCCATTTTGTGTGTTTTCGTCCATCATCCATTTTTTTAGTACGGTATCCAATGTGCCGTGTAGAAATACATCATAAAGCCATTGGGAATCTGTGGAGCTCGATAAATACTGATAGCTGGCCTCTGAATGGGATATTTTTTCTTTTCTAAAGATTAAGGTCCAATATTTCTAAGATCAAAGACTTTTTAAACTGTTTTATTTGAGTTGCAACTGATTCATGAAAAATGCTGAATGAATAAGTGATTATTGTTGTTGTTGTCGTTAAGTGATTCTTTTCTTGATTGTGTGAACATCTCAGAGTGACCCTTAAAGGCGAGGAAAAAAACACAACCAAGAATGAGGCCCTGCTCCTTTCTCTGAAGTATAAGTTTGTGACTCCTCTGACCTCTATGGTGGTCACCAAGCCCCAGGAAGAGACCACCCAGGTAGCTCATAAGCCCAAAGAAGGAGATCAGCCTCACAGACCTGCTGACCGCTTACTAGCCTTCCCACATGGTCCTCGTAAGTAGAGCAGATTTTAACTAGACTGCACTTCTGCGAGAAAATGCGAAGTTTGATTGTGCACTTGCTATGTTTGTTGTGGTTTGTTGAGTCTGCTGTGTATTTTGCTCCGCAAGATTTATTTGTTGATCCACATTGTGTCCCTTTCCTACCACCCTAGCCATGACACCACAGATTCCCTTTTAAGGTGACTCGACCATCCGCTCTTTCTCCCCATACATTTAAAAAAAAAAAAATCGTTTTTTAAACAATCAATACTCTACCCTTGATCAACCAATCAAAATTCTGAATACATGTGCACTACACCGGATATTAATGGATGTTTTGACATTGGAACCATGCCAGTATTTCAAAAACTGTAGTAGGAGGAGAGGCGCCAAATTCTAGCTACAAAAATAATAATAATAATAATAATACTTAAGAAGAACAACAGCGTGATTGCTTCCACAATCACACTAAAAATCTCATTGATTTTAGGGGCTTACAGAATACACACATGCTGTTGCAAGTGTTTACATCCACAAATACAACCAATGTAATGCAGTAGCTTGGGCATCATTCATGTTAGAGGCGAGTGATTATCTGAGTGACTGGTCATTCAATGCGGCCGAGCGACCAGCAGGTAACTTCATGTTTAATGAGAATTGTTTCAACAAAGCAAGATCATTAATTAGCAAAAATGGTATTCTAAAATTCCAAGGGGGTGGGGGCACCCCCTTGGAACTTGGAATTTTTTTATAAAGAAAATAAAGACAATAAACAATAAACACTATTGCAACACAATTAT
>JBBPCZ010013324.1:0-14929 GCA_037974445.1 Brycinus macrolepidotus
AGTATACTGGTGGTGCTGAATGCTGAGTGGTTGGAACTCCTTTATCTAGGCTCCTTGTATCTTTAGACACTTTGCATCCTGTCGCAGTAAAACATTCGTTCCCTTTCTTTCATTTAATCTACTCAATGTACTAAAGATAAGACAGTTTGACATACAGAAAATAGTACTTTTGCACCAACAAGGCGATTCAAATATAAAGAAATGAGGAGTGGCTCAAAACATTTGCACAGTACTGTACATCCAGTCTATTCTAATGATGTGACCTTTCACACAAATACGAAACATTGTTTGAAATTTAAGTACTTTAATTAGAAAAGAGCTGTGCACTTATCATTACACTGAAGTGTATTTTTATGAACATTCTGTCAGGCTTGCTTAACTGGAAACCAACAATTACTTTGAAGGCATGGATTTGTGGCGCATGGATGGATTTCATAACCTAAATATAAGTTATATAGCAGTTAGAGAATAATTCATAGTAGACACGCAGTAAATAAGAAGTCTTTAGATCAAACACTGAACAATAAGCTTAAGACTCAAAGTGCTGAGAGCTGCATCAGACTCAGACTATTTGTTCACTCATCATTCTGTGTAGCTGAGCTTTATTTCGACTGGGCCATTAATTCAGTCTACTCTACAAGTAAATGGATCTGATTCAGCATGGCTGATCCTGTATCACAGCACTGCGGGAGGGAAGCTGGCCAGAGGGCACGCTGCCTGGGCCACTGGGACACAGACCAGGGTGAGGAAGGCCGGGTATCACAACAAACCTACGAGTTTCATGTCTCTGAACAGGCACTGTGGGTGAAGTGACTGTGATTATTTGGCTAAAGCTTGTGCTAGCTTTACAAGGTGAAAGGAAAGGAGGTAGAGACTTGTAGTACTGTCAGTGGATCAGAAAAGGGCATTGAAATGTAGGGTGACTGAAACAGATCAGAAACAATAACTGGGGCTAATGAGTGGTGCAATGGTCTAAGCGTTGACCCTATCATTGGGAGGTCATGAGTTTGAGCCCCATAGCCAGCTGTGGCCAGGAATGCAAAAGAGCATAACTGGATTTGGGTGGGGAGGATGTCCCTCAGTGTCCCCCCCATCACTTGGTGCGGTGCTATCTGGGCATCTGTTTGTAAGAGAATTGGGCAGTCCAGTGACACTGTTTGTGGTATAGTGTGATTGGGGGAGTCCCCTATAGGTGATACAGAGTTGCGAGGCATCTCCACTAGAGCAACAGAAACATAACCCAAATCAGGCTGAACTTCAGTACTGCATGTATGTTAAACTCTGATATACGTGTGTTAACCCTAACCTTTAAAGACCCCCATGACTTTTCAGTCTTAACCAGTGTGTGCAGAGCCCAAGCTGAGAGTTCGGTACTAGTCTGTGTACTCACAGCTGACATTGGTGTTCATTAGTGACACATTCGTGGTTCCCTGCTGGTGGAATGAGCTGCCAATGGTGACCAGAGCAGCAGAATCCCTCTCCAGCTTCAAAAACCTCCTGAAGACTCATCTATTCAGAGAGTATCTCCTCTCCTGATGATCTATCTCCTTGCACTAGTCCCTGCAAAAAGATTTTAGCACTTAGAACCCTCCTCTGGTTCTCACACTGTCCTGAAACTTGAGTGTTTCCTCAAATTGTAAGTCGCTTTGGATAAAAGCGTCTGCCAAATGAATGTAATGTAATGTAAAGATACTAAGCATTTATAACTGATGCTACGTGTGTCTATAACTGTATCTAGAAGCATGTTTGTAATCATAACTGAGGCTAACAATCAGGTTAAAACCAGTGGTGCAAATGGGGTGGCAAATGGGGAGTCCTTGGCCCTACTTTTTAGGGGGGTGGGGGGGAGTTCCGCTCATAAAGATACAGACACAAATGTACACCAGTGTCTTACAGAAAAATCCAAATTCTTATAAACATACCTCAGCAATCAGCATCCATCAACTTCATAAACACATTCCTGATGAAGCTCAACCATGGTAACTGTTTTCTAACAGATTCAGCAACACGAGGGCTGTCACCCCGCGGTTCAGACAAACGCTTTCTATCAGTTGTGCAACTTGTAACTGGTGTAAACGTAGGAGTGTGTGATTCTGTCCCCCCAGGGCCGGGGGCTGCTGGTGGTGGATCCCGGTTGCCGGGCCGATGGTTGGCGGAGTGGTGGGTGCAGGGATTTACTTCTTGCTGATCGACCTGCATCATCCAGAGCCAGAAAAACAGAACGAGGAGGAGAACAACGTCAAGGACAAGTACGAGATGATCACCATGAGCTAAAGAGGAGGAGGGAAAACAAACAGGACACTCTCTTTCTCTCTTAAACTCAAGCAGATGCCAGTGTACAAACTCTCTGTCTTGTTTCCTCTTTCTCCCCTTTCTCTTTCTGATGGGACTGTGTCAGTGCTTCTTTTAGACGATACCTTTAAAGGACGACTCCAGCGTTTCTCAGTCCGTTTACTGTCTGTCTTTCTCAAACTCTGTCTGCTTTATCTACAGACTCATTTTCATGACACTCTCTGTACCAAACCTGTTGATTTGGAGCACCACTATAATAGAACCCAAAGGACAGATACTGAAACACTGGCCCACTGGCTTCTATTATAATTTTAAGTTTGCTGGAGTGTTCCTTTTAGAAACAGAACGTTTGCTTTTTTGCCCTGAAAGCACTAAGCACTACTTTCGCCAAGTGTACTGTTACTGTAGTGTGTATGTAATAGTATGTAAAGCATGAACAGTTTTATTAAAGGGGACAATTCATTGAGTTTTCAAAATTTCAGCATAATTACATCACTAACATGCAAACCCAGTGATTCAGAGTGGTTTGATGTGAATTGCTCTGTTCCAGAGAGACGTATCGAGCCACCGTCACAGTGACAGTGATAGGAACCAGACGTTTGAAGTGTTTAATGCTCCTAAAAGCTACCTCACAGAAACAGTCATCTTACATAAAATGGTAACAAATACACTGCCTGATACTCATGACATTGCTTTATGATAGTTTTAAGAAGGTTTTAGCCTAAATGTATTTGTAAAAATCCTTTCATAGGAGCGAGGAGGGTGTTGTTAGGCAAATAATCCCCAAAAAGTTTTTTTTTTTGCTTTTTCGGATTTTTTATTTACATTGCATATAGAAAAAATCAGGACATGTGTAGTTTTTACTTTTGGTTTTGGATAGTAAATGTATTTGGGTTTTGTTCCTGTTACCCGTAATGGTGTGCCGATCTGTTACTCAGTATCAGTATCGGTTCGATATGGGCCAAAATTGCCAAAACTGGATATCAGAAAAACGCCTAAACAACTATTTAAATGCTTAAATAAACTGTGACGCACCATAAAGAGAGACACACAGATGAGGACACCGGTAACACAATTGAACAGCAAGGCTGTGCAGTTATTATGCACAGGTTGTTGTTGCTCTATAATTGGTCTAAATCTGTCTTTTTGTGTTCCATGTAGTGGATCAGAGTTCTAGATGAACTGATGATGCCTCTGAACCCAGGGTATAAAGGGATAAAAAAAAAAAACAACTGCACTTCTTTGATTGTGGTCCTGATTCAAGTTGTTGTTCATCAAAATATGGGTAAGATCCTCCTACATCAGAACAAGGAAAAACATTGCAATTCACAAATGAGTACTTTCTATTAGTGATATGCGAGAAATGTACCAAACTACTCTGAATGACTTTGATCTCAACTACTGAATTATGCAGCAATTTTGAAAAACTTTCCCTTTAGGTTTGTACCATCAGTTATGCGAGAATTAGCACCTCTTACAAGTCTTGATCTTTTTTTGTATTGTTTTAGGAAAACGAAAAAAAGCAGAACTGGGGGAATTCTTGTGTAGGAGTAGCAAAACCGGATAAAATCAGTATCTAGAAGATTATTTTCTCTGTAAAAACTTCTGCGCTATAGAGCTCGCCTGTTATGTGGCTTCCATTAGCCTTGGACCCAGCTGTCCATTTTCCATGATCAGAACATGGGAAAAGGTTTGACCTGGTAGAACAGAGCTGCAGAGCATCACTGCGATGGCAGGAAGGCACGCATTGGGATATTTTTAGTTCTGGCTGAAGTTAATGGAGTTCTCTGTATGAGATCAGCCACTCTTGTCTGTGAATGGTCAATAATTTAAAGCCATATGCTCCTCACCTCCACTGAACATGAGTTCACAGAGCTGTGCTTGGATGCACCAATGCATGCATTGTTTTTTTTTCTCCTCCGGCTACACACACTGAAACTAAGAGATGGAGTTGGCTTCATCCAGATGTGCACAGATGTGTAATATATTGTATTTGTTTGGAACCGACGTGCACGTTTCAGATCATGTAAATGCAGTGCATCATTTTTTTCACTGCAGGCCAGTAAAGGAACAGAATTTACTTTTTTCTGGGTGGGTTCGTGTGGAGTCAGCTGATCTAGGGCAAAGGGTGGGCAGGTTACTGCTAGCAAATATGAAGGTAAACAGCCCGTAACTGGAAAGCAAATATGGTGCAGCGAGTGGAAATTAATCACAAAAACTACACTGAACTGATAGAGCTCTAAAGCAGAAGAAGCATATTTGTGCATTTGTTGTATTATGATTTTTACTATAATGTAAAATTTTTGGAGGGTATAATGGACTGCATTTGTAAGTAGCTAGGTTTCCACATTGTCACTGTTGGGACAAAACCTTGGATCTCCATTTTTATTTTTTTTTTATTTGCAAATACCTGTTTTGTTCTACATCATGTTAACATTTCTCCAAGAACTGACAAATGGAAATGGTCCATAATTAGCAACAAAAACACCTTGCTCCATTAACTTCCATTAAAAGTTAGAACGTTTGTTTTCCTTCTCCTGTAAAGTCCATTCTGGAGATGCAAGTTTTTTTTCTGCCAGCAACAATATTCCTCTTAGGTTAGAGACCTACAGTGTGAATCACTTTTGTACCATTTGGTTTGCTCTTTAAAATATATGACATGCTCCCTAACCTTTTTTTTCTTCTCTCTTTTCTGGTCATTTTAATGCACTGTGTGACTAATTAACAACTTTGTGACTCAACTAATGTAAAAGTGAAATGAACTCATGTAAAGCTGATGTAATAAATGGGAAATTAATTCATGTGTATTTTCTCTGCACAGATGAATATTTCCAAGGCAGAGGTTTCTCCTTGGTGACTGCGCTGCCTGTGGCAGGCCGAATTCACGGCCGCTGTTGTTCTCTGTGTATTTATAAAGACGAACGGCATGAAAAAGTGGCAGAAAGACAAAAACAGCTTTGACCTGACTGACCCTGTGCACATCACATGGCCTGATTCAGGGGCACTGTTTAGTAGATTAACCATTTCTTATTATCTTGGGTCATTGAGCTCTTCCCATTGAGGTTATACACACACAGACACACACACACACACACACACTCTCTCTCTCTCTTTCTGTTTTCAGTGCATCTAAGTTCATTACTTGTAGGCTATGTTCCCCGAATGAAGACAGTGTAGGCAGTGGCATGCAGACACAATCTGTCCAATCACGCCACACCTGTCAAAGCTCACCGCATACGGTAAAGCCATATAGTGTATATAAACAGAGCATATGGAAAGTTTTCAGACCCCTTCAGATTGGAAACACTTGTTTTTGCTTTGTCATTGGGGTATTGTGTGCAGACTGATTATAGAAAATTTTAGCTGTCTAAGAATGAAAGGGTTCATGTGACGGAAAACCAAATTTTCCTCGCTTTTGTAAAATTAAGGTTTGATGTAAAATTTGAACATCTTGGATGTTCACTCCTCAGACCGCTCCAGTGCCCTCCATAATTATTAGCACACTTATTGAATTTGTGCGAAAAAGGCTGAGGAAAAGGGCCCCATGGTGGCGCAGTGAGTAGCACCGTTGACTCAAATCTCCAGGGTTGGGGATTCGAATCCGGGGCCTGGCCTTGTGTGTGTGCAGAATTTGCCCGTTCTCCTCGTGGTGGCGTGGGTTTCTTCTGGGGATTCTAAATTGACCGTAGGTGTGAGTGTGTGAGTGAATAGTGTGTGCGCCCTGTGGTGGGCTGGTGCCCCGCCCAGGGTGAGTCCCTGCCTCATGCACGTAGTTTTCTGTGATGTTTTATAAGACTTGAGAACACAAAAGAAGTGTTTTCCTTAATGCAGAATCTCTCCTGATCTTGCAGAGCTCTGGGTCTTTTCTTGTACAAATCAAAATCACCCATATTTCGGGATGTCCCGGACAATTCGGGACGGTTGGCAACCCTAGCTGTGGTACTGGGAAGGTCACGGCAAAAGTTTGATTTTATGTTTATTTACATGTCCTGCTGAAAGATCCAACCATGACCAAGTTTTAGCTTCCCGCTAGATTCTTTTTTTACCTTCCTGACCATCCTTCACACGGTGGCCGCATGACGAAACACTGTAACGTTGTGTCTTCTTCCAAGCTAGTTTATGATAGTTTTAAACTTCTTGAACTTCTTTGTGGTCGCTCTAATGGTTGTTCTGATTTAAGTCAATCAGTTATTTTCTTGTAGTCATTCCCTGATTGGTGCAAGTCAACACTGTTTCGTCTTACTGTAATGGAGTGGTCTTGAATGGTTCCCATGGTGTATCGCCTCAGTATTATACCCCAATGAAACAGGAAATCACTGATGACTACAATTCCTAAAGATGAAGGCCAACTTATAGTTCATAAAGTTGGGGATTATTCATCATTTACATTCCCTTAATGCAGATTTCTTCGGGTGCCAATAATTGTGTCATATGTGGTTTTCACTAATGGTTGCTTTATCCTCAGACTAAACTTACCTCAAATAAAAGTAAGCAATTTAAGTAAGTAAACAAAAGTAAGCAAGTATTATTAATAATAAGGTAATAACGGATACATTTTTAAAGTCTTTTCAATAATTATATATATATACATATACATATATATTTTATCAGCCTATAGCAGTTTAGCACTACCCACTCAGTGTTCCAGCTTGGACTGCTTTCTGAATGAGGCATGATACAGCTCAGCCAATCAGAATGGAGATCATTTACATATCATTCTTAAAGGCACAATGACAAAAACAGCTTAAACAAGCCTGTAAAAAAGAAAATACAAGAAAAAAGTGGGATATGGGCCCTTTAAATGCAGAATTTGTGTCAAGAGTGAATGCAGTTTGTCTTGAAACGCAAACTGCATTTCACCATGTGTTGCTTTAACCTACGAATGATATTTTAAACCAAGTCTTAAGGCTTAAGGGACTTTTTTGATTGTCGTGCCACTGATCACTAATTTTGTAGAGAAGGCTGAACAGTGCACAGACTCTGCCTATTTGGAAAAGCAAAGGTTTTTCAGAGCTCTGTTTGATCTTTTAGTCTGACCAGTAAAAGTGTAGATAAGAGTGCGTATGAACCTTATTCTGGAATTAAACAAACGCTGGAGTGTGACTTTACTAAGGAACAGGCCTGTTCGTTTCTGAGGGCTGTAAACGCTGCGTGCACATATGCATGTTTTTGTGGTCAGTACTAAAGATGCACATTATGTCTCTAGTAAGTTAAAAGAGGTGACTGACCTGTCAAACTAAACATTACAAACATCTCTGTCAGTCACATGATCTCTTTCTATAAGAACCAAACAGATGCGGTCGTGTGAGAGAAAGTACATTTACTAGTCGTGGCCCATGCAGCGGCCTGGCCTTTCTTTACCTAAACATCTACAAGTCTGCTCTGGACGTGATATAAAATATCCTGCCAAAAATGATTTCAAATATGGTTTCAGTTTTGTTAGAATCACATACAGATTTTGTCCCACAATAGAACATGAAACATGAAAATTCTTAGTTTTAAAACAGCTAATTTTGCAAAGTTTGCAAAACTGTATAACTTTAATCATGCCTTATGTACAGTTGTGTGCAAATGACATGTTTTGTTAATTCAACATAAAGTGGCTTGTACAAAAGTTATTTTGTCAACTTGTTAAACTGTTAAATAAATAAAAATTGTGCACCAGAATTTGCAATAAAAATTTAGGTTCACTCCCTGTGGAGGACTTGCACTTATTTTTATTCCGCAAAATGTGTCATTTGACCAGAAGCAGCCAAACTGTCACATGTAACTGTATTATATTATTAGAAAGTCTGCTTATTATCTTGCCACATGAATTTCGAATTTGAAATGCAACAATGGCATTACAGCACTAAACTCTGTTGCTGTTGTTTTGATGTGTATGCAAAATGCCCCTGGTCAATTTCAGTTTATTTTCTAAGTGAAAATAAGCCCCCCCGTCTCTAAAGAGAACCTGCTTAAATCTGGTATATTTCTACATCTGGTATTTTTCTGCTCAGAAAATATTTTGTATGAATGTCAAGTTTAATTTGACACCTTTTCCCCGGATTCTCTCACTCCCCCTTCTACCTCTCCTTACACTCTTTCGCAACTCGTTCTCAAACTCTCAGCACCTTTGCACCTAGTGCCCTCCCACCTGATGGGCCACCCCACAAACACACACACACACACACACACACACACACACACACACACACACCTCCCAGCCACCCAGACACCCTTCCACTGGGCTGACAGTTCATTTGAATAATTGTGGCCCCTTCCCCCTTTAAAAAGCTCAGACAAACAGCAATTCTCTCGCTCTGCTCTTTTTCCCTCCCAGAGAAAGAGAGACAGAGACAGAGAGAGAGAGAGAGAGAAAGAAAGAAAGAAAGTGAAAGAGAGAAAGACTTGGATTATCTGGCATTTGAAGGCTGCTGGAGCACCATGACTGTGTTTAAAGTGCTGTCCATCCTGCTCATCACCTCACACCTGTGTGACGGACGGAGAGGAAGAGGAAACAGAGCAGGTAAGAGGTCGTTTCATGTTTAAAAATAATGTTCTGAGCCTTAAAGCAACTCAGTGTTCAGTCAGCCAAGACTGGGCTGGCGTCTGAAGTTTGCCTCTGTAGTTTTGCACTGGAGCTGCGAGTCTAATGTAGCTAACAAGTAATGGAAGCTTGTACCCCACCAATTACCACCAGACAAGCTGCACTAAACCATCATCATCAATCATCAGCTTCCATTACCTGGCAGCTACATGAGCTTCCAGTGCAAAACTAACTGTGTACCACTGAATAACCATCAATCACAAAAGAACCACTGCGGGATTTTCATTTGAACCTGCAGTATAGGCCGGTTTTCTCTCATGTCTCATGTTTGAATGAGAATATCCGATAACTGGGAGAGGATTCAACAGATTCTAAGCTGGAACAAGCAAACACAAGTTCAAAAGCTTGTGGGCTGTTTATTGGCAACGCCAAAGCGGTTCAGGCCAAAATGCAGCCAAACAGTTAGACCTGTTAGACGTGGAGGTGAGAGGTACTCAGGCCAGTGCAGTGTCAAATCCACCTCCTCTACAGAGCAAGAGTTTGAACCTTTTACGAGTGTAAGAACCCTGCAGAAAAATTAGAAACCATTAAAGTTTTCTCTCAATTCTGGTGGTCCACAGTGATGTTTAATGGTTATTGGTGGTTTATGGTTCAATATCACAATATGAATGATCTTAATGCTTTAACATGTGACCTGTGTCTAGACACTTCTGAATGGTTTTTAAAAGTCTCTTAAGGAAACTAGTGGTTTCTAATAGTAACCACTGAGACAATTCCCACCTAATGAGTCTAATGGTGTTTTTCTAAACAGGAATGAGGACATGAAGGCTTAGACTCTACACACATAGCGCACAAATGTAGACACACACATAATATAAAGCATAATACATAACCAAAATACAAAATTCCTCACAATGCATTTGTGCAAAGAATAAATTAATTATGCAGAACAAGCAAAAACACACATAAGGAGTTGCAGACACCAGCATGTAATAAAAACCAACACACACACGAAGAGCAGTGTCAGAAGTTTGAATATTTCTCAATCCAGGAGTTCCCCGGGACGTCACAATCTGGTATTTGTCCTGTTCTAAAACCTTTTAGCCTCATAAACTTTGGATCAGGTGTGTTGGGATTGCGATAGGGAAACACTGGTGAAGAATCTGCACCCATGTTTTATTATGTAATTGTTACACAGTGTAAAAATGGCAGTATACTCAACCCAGTCCCTAAAAATCTTCAACCAACCAATGTAATCAAGATGTAGATGTAAAAAAGACCCATGGCTGCAGTTTATCACGTCAATCAAGCAGGCGCTCACCTCAATCAATGGTCTGAAAAATTATTAAACAAGTGGAGTGCTTCTGCCTGATTGGAGGAAAAGTCTGCAGGCATGTGGGCCTTTTATGAATTACTTGGTTAAACCTGATGTAGGCTGCAGACTCATCCATTGGAAAGTAGAAGGCAGCTCAGTGGCTTCTGGAGAACATGATGGAGAATGTGTGCACATCAGAAAGTACAAATAGCAGCTACTCACGTATGATTGACATTGTTACTGGGTAATGAAGTCACCACTGAAGTAAATCAGTGTTAATGTGACTGTGTTGTAGACGCCGAGTTTGGGATGAAGATGAAAATGCCCTACGAGGCTCAGTCACTGTTCAGGGTGTTTTCTCCTGAGATGGAAATGGAGGATGCCTGCGCGATTAAGCTTTTCCAACCAGACACACTGCAGTCCTGCGGCTTCAACAGCACCCACCCACTGGTCGTCATCACCCACGGCTGGTCGGTATGCGACTTTGTTATCAGAAAGAAAAAGAGTGTCTTAAAGGGAATACATTGTAATATACATTCACCATCTACTTTGTTACAAATCCCTACCCTGTCCTTCCCTTCACTGGCCACTTTATTGGAAACCTGCCTTATAGATCCTCTATATTGGTATAGTTCATGTGCCAATTCATCAGTTTCCCTCCAAACCGTTCATCATCGGTCAGTTTCTGACTACAGGCTCGCTGTCGACCAGATGTTACATGGGTGGTGGACCATTCACAGCACAGCGGTTGGTGGAGCACTGGAATAAGTGTTTCAAGCACAGTAGTGTCAAGCTGAGAGTCGTCCACCATATATTATATTATATTATATTATATTATATTATATTATATTATATTATATACAGGGCTGGACAAGTTATAAGACGTGTTATTATCGTTATTATTTACTTACGCCGACAATTATTTTGTCATGCACTAACGCATTTTTTTATTACTATTATTTTGAAAGTTCATTGCTTTTTTTGTGCTCGACCACTTCACCTTACTCTAACAGGGACCCTCTACTGAACACAGACTGTTTCTGCTGCTCCCTGATAAAAGAAAAATGTTTCTGCTGGCACCTGTTTAGAAAAAAAAAAAAAAAGATTTCTAAATGGTAACTTGTTGTTGTTGTGATCGTGGCTTTGGACTCTGAGGGGAACTTGTTTTTCTATAACAAATTAGATCAAACGTGAATGCCCTGGCAGTGGCAGATAGCTTTGGTTTTATATTTGATTTGATTACATTAATGTTTAAGTTGAGATTAACAAGAAATATTTTAACTGCAGCTGTGTTAAAGTGAACACTGCTGTTAAAAAGCACCTTATTTGTTTAAAGTGTTTGCAAACCAAATATTATGGCACTTTTGTTCATATAGCAGTACTTTTAAAATAAAAGTTCGCAATACACTACTTTTGAATTCGTTGTTGAATTTTGCATATAACAATGCGATTAATTGCAGAAAATCATGTGATTCATCGCAATTAAAAATTTTAATCGTTGCCCAGTATTATATTATATTATATTATATTGTATTATATTATATTATATATCAAACCAAGAGTAGTTCTGTTGTCAGAGAAGGGCTAGAGGATATTAACAGATGTATATTAACAGATGGGCTACTGTCTCTAGCTGTGCTGGATCTACAAGAGGTTTCTTAGTAAGGTGACTGTGAGTGAATTTGCCATTGTTAACACTGACACAATACAGCCTACTCATCCCTGCAGTTACAGCCCAGACTTCACCTGTGGTCTCCTCTCCTTCTCTGTGGCTGTAGATGGACGGGTTGATAGAGAGCTGGGTTACCAAGCTGGCGACCGCTCTGAAGAGCACACAGAAAGAGATCAACGTGCTGTTCACTGACTGGCGGACCCTGGCACATAACCATTACCCCATCGCTGCTCAGAACACCCGCATCGTCGGGCAGGACATCGCCCAGCTGCTCATGTGGCTTGAAGTGAGGTTCTTACTATACTTTTGAAAGCCTTCAGTCTTTACTGTTTACTGCCTTGTCAGTCTGTAAAATCCTGAATCAGGATATATGTTCTTCTGTTGCATGCCCTGGGTTTAATGTTCGAAAAGTTGAAAGACAGAGAGAGCATGCAACAGTTGACAACAAGAATGATCTCTGGACATGTCATTAAATTAAAACAGGGACAAGTCAGTAAATTATAACATGACATTTTCCACATGTGCTGCATTAGGATGACGTCCAGATTCCTGTTAGTAAGGTCCACCTCATTGGTTACAGTCTGGGAGCTCACATATCTGGATTTGCTGGCAGCAACTTGGCCATGTCAGGGAGAGCACTTGGGAGAATCACTGGTGAGAAAAAAAATCACCCTCACTCTCACAATTATAATAATAATAATAATAATAATAATAATAATAATAATAATAATAATAATAGTCCCCTAAACTGTACACTTTTTATTCTGTTCATTCAGAAATTTTAATTCCACAGTTTTGGTTTTCTAACACTTTCTGCATTAACACATTCTTATTGGCTGGGTGTGTAGGCCTGGATCCTGCAGGCCCGATGTTTGAGGGCATGTCTCCCACAGACAGACTCTCCCCAGATGATGCCACGTTTGTGGATGCCATTCACACGTTTACCCGGCAACACATGGGGCTCAGCGTGGGCATCAAACAGCCTGTGGCTCACTTCGACTTCTATCCCAACGGTGGATCGTCTCAGCCTGGCTGCCAACTGCATGTTCAGAACCTGTATGCCCACCTGTCTCAGTACGGCCTTAATGGTAAGCAAAAGACAGGGAGAGGGATGGGGGGATGAGTGGAAGGTAGTGCAGGCAGATACATCATCTGTCATGGCTAGTATTGGTGTCACACAACCATATTGATTTTCAGTTTTACAGATATTGGCAGACAGATTGGATGGATGGGAGAGAGGGATGATGGATTGAATGGAAGAGTGGATAGACGGATGGCTGGACATGTGAGGGAAGGAACAATGGAGGGTTGCATGGAATGGATGGATTAATGGATATGGGAAGGATGGATGAATATATGAATATGAGGAAACGGGGATGGATGGATGGATGTGGGAGGAATGGGTGGAATGAATGGAAATGGGATGCATGGGTATATGTATGAATATATGAAGTGTAAAGTGTAAAGTGACCATTCTATCATTCGTGAACACACCACAGCACACAGTGTGAACAGCACGAAATTCTTCCTCTGTGTTTAACCCATTCACCAAGTGAAGCAGCGGGCAGCCAGGAACACAGCGCCCGGGGAGCAGTGTGTGGGGACGGTCCCATGCTCAAGGGCACCTCAGAGGTGCCGCTAGCAGTCTTGGGATATGTGAGGAAAGGATGGATGGATGGATGGATGGATGGATGATTGTGTGAATAAAAGATGGCTGGCTGGATGGATGGAAGGATGGACAGATGGGTGGATGGATGGATGTGTATGGGCAGGAACAATGGAGTTGCATGGGATGGATAGATGGATGGATGGATACGGGAGGAATGAATGAATATCAATATGAGGAAAGAATGGCTGTGTAGATGCATGGATGGATGGATATGGGAGGGATGAGTGGAATGAATGGATATGTGATAGATGGTTGTGAAAGTGGTAGATGGATATGAGTGGTAAAATGCTCTGGAGGGGTTGATGCACAAACTGGTGATGATTTATATTAAAGATTAATGAATTGTGTGAAATTGGCTCCTCAAAAAGAAGTTTAAGAGACGCCACGCAGATGAAAAAGAACAACCTTTGACAACTCACTCAAGCATCTCCCAGATTAGAGCTGCATGAGCGTGAAGGGAGCTTTCATACACACGTCTTAATCAGCCCAAACCCATCATGCCCTCGGGGACCGTGCCTGCGGGCTGTGAGGAAAAGTCTTATGGGTGTGGAAAGCCAGAGAGGACATGAAAATGAGGATTAAATTAGACCTGAACATACAAACACAACAAAATCAGTGTTCACTAGCTTTTATTTTGGCATTTTATGATATAATTCTGGAAAAACCATGAATATAGTTGTAATTCTATGAAAATGAATGATTATTAAAGGGTTGTTTAATGCTGAAAGTGATTTTATTCCTTCATTCGACAATGAGATCCCTACTGTTCCCCAAAGCAAGAAAAGTCCTTGGACTCATGAGAGACATGAGTGATGATAACAGGCTTGAGAATCAGTGTTGTTAATGACAGAAATAATATAGAAATCAATAATATTGAATTAAACTCTGCAGAGGAGTCTCGTTCCATGTCTGTGTTTGTGTGTGCAGGTTTTGAGCAGACGATGAAGTGTGCCCACGAACGTGCCGTCCACCTTTTCATCGACTCCCTCCTGAACAAAGACAAGCAGATCACGGCCTACAAGTGCAGCAACAACGACGCCTTCAACAAGGGCATGTGTCTGGACTGCCGCAAAAACCGCTGCAACACTTTGGGCTTCGACATCAAGAAGGTCCGCACGAGCCGCAGCAAGAGGCTTTACCTGAAGACCCGCTCTCTGATGCCTTACAAAAGTGAGTTCCTGATGTCATTACAGTACACTCTCGAAATAATGGTGTCACCACTGGTTCCTTAGAGAGCCATTCAGTGGATGCTTATTTAAAAAGCGTTTTCGTAAATGAGACAAATGAGATTATAAATGTTAATGGGAATTATATTTACCCTGTACTTCAGTGGTCAGGTTGGTGGTAAATGTACTTAATAAAGTGACACAGTGAGAATTTGAGTATTTATAGTCCATCAGTTCATGGTGAGGTCAGAAATGCACTAAACAATATCCTTTAAAAGACACAGAC